>JAHNEJ010001929.1:0-84231 GCA_022559845.1 Amorphophallus konjac | reverse complement strand
GATCAGTGCATTGGATAACATCAAAGATACATTTCATTTCATCTATCCAGTTCTCTGTCTCGTCAGGATTAGAAGAACCATAGAAATGCGGAGGGTTTACGCTTCGAAAGATGAGATGCAAATCACCAGCCCTTGCACCTGCGCCAGCTTGCGCCATGGTTTGTAACGCCTGAGTGAGGCCAGCAACCGTTTGCTGCATGCCATCCCAATTTACGTGATGAGCCATGATAATAATAGGGTACCTGAGATAAAATAACAACTTGTTATTTCTCATGGAATTGGAAGGAAAATCAATCTTAAAACTAATTAACTATCTTATCCCGGGTTCTACCCAATTCTCACATGGGTGTGGAAATTTCTTCCTTAGTTCATAGGTATGGGTCCTTAAACCTTAGACTTATCCTATGGCATGACTCTTCTTCCTAAATACTGAGACTTAGGCTCTGATACCAACTTAACTGTCACGCCCCGAGCCTTTATGACAGCGGAAGACTTGTCGAGAAATGCAAACAGTCGGCATGGTAAACCTCTTGCAAGCAAGAATGATCAGAGCGCAAGACAATCACACACATAAATACAATTGCACAATATTTACTCCAACTCCAACTTTATTTCATAATAATCAAGTATTCAAATACAACCACTAATTCAACTTATTCCAATCTATCAGACTCAAGAAATAGGAAAATTACATAGACTCAATCTAAACAATATAGACTTTCCTAAGTCTTCACTCTCATCTTTGACAATACTTTCATTCGCTCTCGGACCCGCTACTTGTATAGCCCGAATCCGAATCACTTTCATTTCATGAAAAAGAATTGGAATAGGTAATGAGCACACTTGCCCAGTAGGTATCTTTTCATCAACATGAAGGCATCATTAAAGTAATTAACATTTTTACTCTAGAGGAATAAGGTAAAATCATGCGAATGCGATCAAACACGTGATTAAATCAAAGTAACACGATGATCATGAAGATGGAATGAGAACAAATATGAACTAGCAAAAATGTTATAAGAACAAGATATGGCCTTTCATGAACAAGAATGTAACGAGAATGTACTAGCAAGCCACATAATCATCACTCTAGTATCTTTTGCTTATGAGCAAGTACTTCGTGAATTTCTGTTGAATATCAAGAAAGTCAAGTATCAATCATGTTGTATTGTGCTTGTGTTGTTGATTTTCACTTATTTATAAAGAAAGTACTCCCAGCGCAATGCGACGCCAGTAGCATCATACCCCATGATTTATAATAGTATGTTCCCGACAATCAGCCGAGGGGACTAACATAGAGCCCTTGAACATAATCAGTGCTCGATTACATCTTCAAGTATAAATCAAGCTTTTTCCACGCATGTAACAATAAAGTATGGCCAAGAATGTAAAATTCCAACAAGCTCTTGATAACAACAATTCAATAAATGAATGCTTTAATGAGAATCATGAGAAATCAAGAATGACTTATACTATGTTATGCTTATGGAAATAAATCGGCAGCATAACGGTACATTCTTTATCTTTTATTTATTATATTAGGTTTCTTGATCAATATGATAAGTTCTAGATCATCAAGTGTCTATCTAGAAACATTTGAAAAATCAACCATTGGTCAAACCCTGGGTTAAAATACTCAAGCAGTGTGACGGTCGTGTACTGGGCCGTTACATGATGTGACGCTCCAGTATTGGGCCGTTACATTGAAGTGCCAGTCTAGAGTTGATGCGTTAGAACGACTAAATCCAGAAATAATAATTGGACTCAGTTAAATATGACGGTTGTATATTGGGCCGTTACATATGCCTGACGGTCCAATATAGGTCCGTTACACTACTGATAACCAGAAAACATCGATAGTGTAATCTAATCACTTAGGTATTAATGGTACAACCAACTCGGCGTCCTAGTGGGAATCCCAGGCTCGCGGAGAATTACGGAGGCCTTGAAACAAGATTTCCTAGTCCATTGGAAGGAATATCCAATAGAGAGATCCTCATGTCCAAGAATAGTTTTCCTATAGTGCAAAGTGTGAACTAATGGCCATATACCTGAATATACGCCATATACTTAGAGAAATGACTCTATAAATAGAAAAGAATGTGTAACAATGTGAAATCAAGATAAAATCCCGTCAATATATCTTTGGAAAAATCATGATTTAGATACAAAACTATAGAGTTTAGCCAATGAAATTGGCATAACCTAAAATAACTCAAAATGCTTTAATCATACAATTTCCTATCATGAATCAATTAAGAAACTCAAAGTCATGAAAATAAGGTTTAAAACTTAGATAACTAGGCTTATTCATAAGTAAGTTTGGCTGTCCTCAGTCCTATCTCAGTTTGACAGTAAACCGCACTCTGACGGTCTAGTATGGGCGCGTCACAGGGCTGTGACGGTTTATCGTAAGACGGTTAAAGTATTGTAACGCTCATGTTATGGTGTGTCAGAGACAACTGAGAAACTTTAAATACAACAGGGGTTGTGACGGCTTATCGTAAGATTGTTACAGTAGTCTAACGGTCCTAGTATGATGCGTCAGAGTCCCTGCTAACAGTATAATGAAATAAAAAGACTATGATTTAAAACCATGTTATGTTTTGAAAAGATTTAGCTACCCCAATCGTGACAAAACGAAGTAAAAGGTCATCTAGATGCATAGGTTGCAGTGAATTAACAAGATTATATCTTTGATCTTATATTAGGGCTAAGAATATGTATGTATGCATGAACCCACTAAAACATGAAATTCATAGTCTATAATGCATGAAATCAAACACAATCAGAGGGCTTTTATCCCTAACAAGACGTTTTTCCCAATCATGAGATAACCTACCGCTTAACTAGCCTTTAAACTTCTAATTTCAGCTTTCAAGGACCGCCCTAGTTCCTCTCTTTTTGTGACTTTTTAGCAACTTCACGCTGCCCTAGCTCCTCAGCCTCTTAACCTAAGGACGTGAAATTTTGAGGGTACGAAGATGAAACTAAGGTGAACAAAAAGTTATAAATAACTGAACTCTAATTACCTTATTTAGACGTCCTAATTCCCTGATCTTCAATGGCATTTAGCTCTGATTCTTGGGTTACTATGGTCGAACCAGTAACTTTGGAAGCTTCAATCTCCTTGGTTGCTTGATCTCCTAGCACGAAATTTGGAAAACAATTAGTCTAAAGTATACTAAACAAAATCTTCTAAAGAACTTATCCGAAATTATATCTCCTTACCTTGATTCTTCACGAGCCAAAAGTAAGGGTCGCTCAGTTCAGAACTAGGTCCTATTTATAGGGTTTTGAAGATTAGATCGATTCTAGAGTTCTTAATTTGCCAGAACCTAATCTCAAAGAGTCCTTAGTAATGTTATAAGCTCTCCCAAGTCGATCTCTTGTAGATAAGATCCCAAAGTTCTAATCTTTTTGCTCGTTCTTTCTTTCACGGAACTGTTCGAGTGTAATGCATCAGCCTAGGTGTGTTACATGCTTGTAGCGGTCGCCCGATAGACCGTTACACCAAACGTATACAGAGTTTCAATTAAATAAAACTCTCTTGTTCGTTTATCCTTATAATTATCTATAAAAATAGTATTTATCTTTAAAAATACGTGAATAAGTCAATTAACGTTCTAGAATATGGGCCAAACTTAATGGGCTTGGTCCATTAACCTTTTGGATTATCTTTAAATAGGCTAGGTTAATTGTTTAACCTAATTAGGCCTTATAATAACTTATTGATCTAATATTCTATTTATTACTTTATTTAGGCCTTTATAAATTCCAGAAAATAATTAAATATTCTAAAAATAATTTATAAAAATTCTGGGGTCTTACATTGGGAGTCAGTGTGGATTCTGACTCGTTCGGCCCCCAGTCATCGCGCCATCCTGGCTCCCGAGATGAGAGCTTCAAACTCGGAGACGTTGTTGGATGCCGGGAAGTTGAACTTCAAGGCATATTGTAGTTCTACTCCTTCCAGGGATTGAACAAGAACACTGACGCCGCTGCCAGCAGAGTTGGAGGATCCATCGACGAAAAGATCCCAGGTAGGCCCGGGCGTCGGCGGATGAACTTCCTCGGTTGGGGCAGTACTCTCTGCGATGAAATCTACGAGCGCCTGTCTCTTGATGGCCTGATGGGGACATCCGAGCAAGACCACTAACTTTTATTTTACATTTGAGTCCTTCTAGTTTGCATTTATATCCTTGGGAAAACATGTATGCAATTGTAAGGCTTTATAAGCCAATTTGTCATTCCTTAAGGATCTTTGGGTTTTTGTGTAAAAGTCCAGTAAGACCAGCAAGGGGCCCCCATCTCCTTCCCTATTGGTCCACCTAAGCCTTAGGGCCCATGTGGGGCCAATCAAAGGTCCAAGGTGGGCTTCTAGAAGCTTGACCATTCAAAGGGGACAATGGGCTTAAAATGTCCAAGATGCCATCCCATTTAGTCAAGGGGGTGCCCCCCTCTTATTAGTTGTTTAATAGGTTCCAAGTCACATGGGGAATTAAATATGTTCTATCCCCTAAGTGCCCCTCCCCTAACTCAGATCTGAGGGTAGTATTAGTCTTTTTACATTTCTTATAAATACCATGTATTTTACATTTTTAGTAGAATTAATGATGAAGAAAATTTGGTGAATTGTGCAAGAAGCCCAAGGGGCGCCCCTCTCTCCTCCCTCCTCTCCCCCCTTGCAGGTGGATTCCTGCCATTCTTCTGAGGTGGATTCCTCCCTTCCAACTCCCCCTTCCTGAGTGTGAAGCTCAGCGCCGCCGCCGCCGCCGCCGCCACCACTATCGTGCCGCCACCGCCACCCGACGGAGTTCTATCTCAATCAGGACAGAACCTCAATCCTGAAATTCTATTTATTTCTATTGTGGTCAGATCAATCCCACACTTTGAGGGTTCATTTTTCCTATCTCCCTTAACCTCCAGTTCAAATTTCGTGTCATTTGGACATCGTTTAGTATTTTTTCCATATTTCTCGTTCTCCCCCTATAATCTGCCATTCTGCAAGTCCACGGGACAGTGTCACATTATTGTATTTTCCCATCACCATAGAAATTTTGAAACAAATCAAAAAAATTCCTCAGTGTTCCTCACGTCCCTTCCTACCTCCAATAAGTTTTTCAGCCCCTGGAAAAATCATTTACCCCTCGGTCAAAGGTCAGTTTCGGGCAGATCTCTTTCTGTCCTGAGTGTCTGTAATCAGATCCACAAAAACAACATAGTGTTACAGAGCCTCCCATTTCTCCTCCCTTTGTTGGATCGACCTGAAACATTTATATGTTGTAGATTTGGGAGTCTTCTTTCCAACGCCTCTGGTCTCACCTCGATCTGATTCCGGATCTGAGAGAATTAATTCTTGCCGCCGAGACGTGCAAATCTATTCCCTGTGCAGGTCCGAAATAGCAGTCCGGGAGAAATTCACAAACAAATACCAAACGTCAACTTTTGGAACTGCCACTTCAGGTAGTCGTTCAGGGACGTCCTGCCATCGTCCCAGCCAAGCGGTGCCTTCATAAGATCTCAGGAAGGTGACGTTCCTTTGGAGGCAACGACTTGCTGTCCAGCAAGTCAGAACTGAGTCGGCGCAGCACCGAGTCGGCGCAGGACCGAGTCGGACCAGCAGGCTGAGTTTGGCCGAACGGGCCTCCAGCTTGTTACCCGTCAACCCAGGGCCGGTCCTCCCGGGCCCCACTTGTAGCCCTTTACCTCCCTGCGTGGAGTGGGTAATAAAATTCACTATTATAATTAACTTTCTACCATTGTACCGGGAGTTACCATACTTGGCCGGGAAGTCTTCCCCACGCCCCGAGCGTGGAGGTACACTCGCCACCCTCCTCGTAGGCACTTTGCTTATCTCGTATTTATTTGTATATGCCACTGCTAGAGAGCATGATAGGGTAATTAGCTCGCCAAATATTGTTATTCGCCGCTGAGAGAGAGAGAGAGAGCAAGACCCGTCCCGTGACTCGATCTGAGCACGGAAGAGCCGACTACCCGACTCATTATAGGTTTCTCAACCGCGCACAGTCCCACGCATCCCTCGCTAGGGACACCCGGGAGCTAGAGTCCCAGGTCGCGTGTCCGTCCCGCATCAGTTTGATATAAGAGCGCCAGTCGAGTCTAGGGTAGTCATTAGTCATTTCTTAACAAAAACATAAAAAAAGTGTCGTTTAAGTCTAGGAGTCTAAGTCTAGGTCAGTCTAAGTGTCTACCATTGTTCGGTACATAAAAAGGTGTCGCCAGACCGTTAGGTTACGCCTATCGGAGAGGTGATTCACTCGCGTGAGAGGATCTTCGAATCCCCGGACTCCGCCAGGTACCGGATCTTGGCTGTGTCCAATTTCATAGTCGAGTCTGCATTTCAACTTTGCATCGCATTTAGAGTCGTGTCTAGGTGCTTGCATTAGTTTGCATAAAATTTTGCTTATAAAAAAAAATGCCATTGCATACCCATTCCTAGGGATCCGTTCCCATCTTTTGACAACTATGGCCAACCCATGCCGACCCATCCAAGGCGACAAGTTTGTGTCTGAGTACATTAGGGACTTCGAAGTGTACCAGTTTGGAAACAGATTTGGAGAGGAGAGCATCACGACTGCCTCTCAGTTCCGGAGAGGTTTGCGGCTTCATTTCCGGTATGAATGTCTTATCCGCGACGCGTTCTCTCTGGCGCAGTCATATGAGGTCGCTCTCAAGGTTGAGCCTTTCGAGGCAAGGTTTGATGCCGCCATTCGGCGAGCAGATGCCACCCTTCGACAAGCATCTACCTCTCAGCCGATTCCCTAGCCGGTAGGACCGCTTGCCCCATGGCCTCACCCACCTCAGCCCGAGCCACCCATGTTTCTAACGGGTACGCTTTTCATAGCCGAGTCACTTCTTAGCTGGCTCAAGGATGGCTTGGTCCCCCCTCCCTACCCATCCATGGACCCCACCCTACCACTAGTGCCCATCAACTCCTTCCACACTACATTCCGGTCTAGTCACCATGTTGATACATTGGATGACCTTATTATGGGATTAGACTCACAAATGAAGTTGACGCATATGTTGGCCCGAGGCTTCGACCAACCCACAAGTCGTACCTTCACCCACCCCGCCTTAGGATCCATTACCTCCGTGTACACCGTGGGTTGTGTCACCACAGAGATTATCCTATTCCTCCCTTTATCGGACGAGCCTAACTTCATTCCATTTACACCGAGGGAGGAACCCTACCTCCTATATGAGATCACCGTCGCCTATACCCTAGTGCACGAAGGTGACCACCTACACCTTCAAGATTTCCAATTGTGGGACTGTGACTTATGGGAGTCCAGCTCGAGGGGTCATACTTTCTTTGATCCCTTCGACCATTCTCTTGTGGACCCCCTGACCCACCACCTTTACTCCATCTTTTCGAGGGAGTCCACTATTACACCCCTTCTTCACGGGTCGGTCTATCTGCACCCGCCAAGCCCGCTCACGATACACCTACATGTAGGGATGATGTAGGAGATGGCCCACCCAAACCTCCCAAATCTAAAAGGTCGTCCGTGCCTGAGTGGATCACTTTAGGATGCCTTCCCCATTCTGCCAACCACCGGTTGCATCTAGTATATGCATGGCACACATCTGGATGTCCTGGTCCACCTTTGCATATATACGGGTCAGACTAACAGTAGGTTTGTCTAGGGTCGTGTGTGAGTCTGTTTTCTTTCCTTTTGTTATCGTCCAGTCTGTTGGAAGTCTACATATGTCTAGTTGAAGCTTGCATACGTTGAGTCAAGTCGGTCTTTGTACGCTCGCGTTGTCAATCCCTTTCGAGTGTGAGGCAAGTCGGATTCAATGCGTATGTTGTAGACTTGTCGGCTTGTGGGATCGGCTCGACCATTCTCTATCTCGAATCTAGTCACATATAGGGACCCATCGGTGATTCCTAGTGAGTCTTCGAGATGCCTCCCTCCTTTAAGAGTGACCCCACCCCGAAGTGTCCACCTCTAGCCTCATTCCCCGGCAGCGTGCACATATCGAATCTATACGGGATGAGAAGGTGTCGAATACTGAGAGTGGAGCGTACTCCGTGCTTCCTGGTACGATGACGGATCCGCCGGCGTCACGAGCAGCTGCACCCTTCACTCGACGGGGTCGAGTTCTTCCCACCCGGGGAGAATTGATGGGGACATCAGAGCAAGACCACTAACTTTTATTTTGCATTTGAGTCCTTTTAGTTTACATTTATATCCTTGGGAAAACATGTATGCAATTGCAAGGCTTTAAAAGCCAATTTGTCATTCCTTAAGGATCTTTGGGTTTTTGTGTAAAGTCCAGTAGGACCAGCAAGGGGCCCCCATCTCCTTCCCTATTGGTCCACCTAAGCCTTAGGGCCCATGTGGGGCCAATCAAAGGTCCAAGATGGGCTTCTAGAAGCTTCTGTTATGTTAGATGGACGCAGTCTATTACCACTGAGAGTGGATCTAGAGGGGGGTGAATAGATCTAATGTCTGATTTTAGAACACAGTTGAACTCTAATGCGGAATTAAAACAAGCAACTGTTGAACGATAGAAGGAACACTATGAAATCACACAAACCACAGGCAATCACACAGTAGACACCGATCTTTAAGGTGGTTCGATCTCAATCCAGAGATCTACGTCCACCCCACACTCCAACTGGAATGTGGATCCTGTTGACTCACAGCTTGAACAGGTGGGCTTCACAGCTTGCCAACAGACCGCTGATACACAGCTTCGCTGGGCTTTACAGCTTGCCGACCAGAGGAACAAATCCTCTGCAACCGCTAGGTGATACAGCTTAGCCGTCCGAGACCTGGTCTCGCTTGCTGAGGATTACAGCTTCACCTGTCCAGTGGAAACCTCCACTGCAATTGCTAGCTCACAGCTTGATAACAAAAGAGTTTCGAAAACAGTAAAGACAGAAACAAACGAAATGGAAAACAAAAAGGAATGTAGCTCAATTGAGCAGTATCAGCCGTCGTAAAATCCGTTTGGAATATAGACGGATTTCAAACCACATTTCGGACAGGAGTTGAGTTGAATTTCAGACGGTTATTATAGCCGTCGTAATGTCCGTTTGAAATAGCGACGGATTTCGGACGAGTTTTCATACGGTAACATGATTTGAGACTAAGAGTTGGGCTTAATTTCAGACGGTAACTATATTCCGTCGTAATATCCGTCTGAAATTTCAGACGGAATTTCAAACGGAAAATATATCCATCGTAAATTTCAGACTGAAAAGTTCAAATTTCAGATGGAAATGTCTCGTATGAAATTCAGACGAAATTTGTGACTGATTAAATTATGTCTTATTTTCAGACGTAATTTCCGACGGAAACATAAACTGTCACAAATTTGTGACTAAGAATTTCAGACGGTCGGTTTCAGTCTGAAATATGTCGCAAATCCGTCACAAACGTGGTAGACGGATTTCAGACGGATACTGGCCGTCTGAAATCCCTCTTTTTCTGGTAGTGTCTGGTATCTGAACCAAGAGACTGATTTACAAGACTTCGAAAAGACTCTCTCAACTCAACTCTCTCAATCTTCTCTTCTGTCTTTCTCTTCTTCTCTTTGAATCTTCTTCTCTCTTTTTCTTCTTCTCTGTGGATCGTGCAGGCGCTCACTCTCTATTCTTTTCTCTTAGCTCTGGCTGCTTCTATTCTTCTGCTTCGATCAGTCTTCTTCTGAGGAAGAAGCTTAGTATATATAGCAGCAGCAGGTAGGGCGTGTGCTCTCCACATTTCCTGCCCAGAGAATTCGCCAGATCCGAGGAATTTCGACCACATGGCAGCATCTTGGCTGGGCTACTTCCATGTGTCATAATCTGGGCACCTTGTCCTTCCTTGGATCACGAGCCAATCCTTCATCTTTGCACTTTAGTCCCTGTCAGTCAGTCGAAAGGAACTTATCAGGTTAATGTCGACACTTTGTACAGACTTCATAGTATGTGATGCAGACATTGTATAGACTTACTGAAGTGTAATGCAATGTGCAGACTTTGATCGTAGTTAAAGACAGTAATGTGCAGACTTTGTGCAATGTATGGACTTGCGTTCAGCAGCAATGTATATACTTGAACACATGCATGCTATACGATGTATAGACTTCCTATATGAAGGCAACCGCTGGAGCATGTATAGACTTCATATATGCAGTGTTATGGCATGTGCAGATTTCATATATTCAAGACTGAGGTGTGTACAGGCTTAGTGAATGCAACACTGAAGCATGTACAGACTTCACGTATGCAAGACTATGAACATTACACATGGATGTACTGACTTGCTAGTTGCTACTATCGAATGTGCAGACTTGAGTAGCATTCAGCAGCCAATGTATAGACATGCAGACTTGTGCAGACTACGTGCAATGCATGAAGCAATGTATAGACTTGGAGTGCAATGTGCAACTAATGTACATACTTTGCAATGCCTAGTGTTAAAGCATGAGAGCACAATGCATCATGTACAGACTATGTGTTATGCAATCAGACGATGTCTAGACTTGCTCATGACTGTCTAGACTCTGCATGCGTGCTATAGCAATGTGCAGACTTGCTGACAAAGCGTTGTGCAGACTCTGCGTGCCACAATGTGCAGACTTGCGAGTGTGTGACATGCACAAAGACGCTAAGTAAGACATTCCAATGTATAGACTTCAAGTCCACTTGAGACGCTGAGTGAGACGGACCTCATAGGCTGTACAGACTTAAGAATGCACGATGTATAGACTTGCCAAAGGAAGGGCTGTACAGACTTGAGCAAAGCAAGGTCTATATAGACTTGAGAGTTCATGATGTATAGACTTAGCCACGACACGATGTATAGACATGTGTTCTGAACAAAGTATAGGCTGTACAGACCTGATGCAATGCAAGGCAAACGAATGTATGGACTTTCACGATGTATGTACTTGCCAAAGGAGGGGCTGTACAGACTTGAGCAAAGCAAGGGCTGTACAGACTTGAGCAAAGCACGATGTATAGACTTTGGCAAAGCAAGGGCTGTACAGACTTCAACTCAGCTGCAATGTATAGACTTGTAGGTGCAACGTTGGTAAAGATCAAGGAGTGTATAGACTTGATATCGTGGAACACACATGCTGTACAGACTTCATCGATGTCTAGACTTGGAAAGTTAAGCTGGTGAATGTACAGACTTCACTGATGTCTAGACTTGGAAAGTTAAGTTGGTGAATGTACAGACTTCACCGATGTCTAGACTTTGAATGAATGTGCATGCATTGAATAGACTTTGCATATGATGTACAGACTTGCTAGTCAGACAGGCACAAGCTCTGTATAGACTTTAGCGTGCAGAGAGGCCATGTGAATGTATAGACTTATGTTCTAAACGATGCACAAACACAACAATGCAATGTATGGACTTTGAGTGTGTAGACTTCAGTGTGTGTAATGTGTAGACCTGTGTGTGTGTGCATGATGATGTATAGACTCTTACTGCATAGAACACATAGACAATCTGACAGAGATAGTTTCATCAAAACATAAACAGTTGCCAATCAATCAAAACAAGCTGTTACCAATGAAATAAAGCTATTGTCAACATCATCAACACAGAGGAGTCACAACAGCTTGACCATTCAAAGGGGACAATGGGCTTAAAATGTCCAAGATGCCATCCCATTTAGTCAAGGGGGTGCCCCCCTCTTATTAGTTGTTTAATATGTTCTAAATCACATGGAGAATTAAATATGTTATATCCCCTAAGTGCCCCTCCCCTAACTCAGATCTGAGGGTAGTATTAGTCTTTTTACATTTCTTATAAATACCATGTATTTCACATTTTTAGTAGAATTAATGACGAAGACAATTTGGTGAATTGTGCAAGAAGCCCAAGGGGCGCCCCTCTCTCCTCCCTCCTCTCCCCCCCTTGCAGGTGGATTCCTGCCATTCTTCTGAGGTGGATTCCTTTCTTCCAATGTTATTTTTCAATTAATTTTCAATGTTTCAATATTTTTCTTAGCTGTCCTTTATTTGTTTCAGAATGACTTGTTTAAGGACGATACACATACTTAGCCTTCTCTAACAGGATTTTAGATGAGTTTTTAGATTTCAGATATAATTGGCTTTGTCTGACATGAAATAAGATAAGGGTTGAGAGCTTTATCAATTTTCAGCTTTCTTATTTACTGATTACAATCTTTAAACTTTAAAGTTTATAAAATTTAAACCATTAAGTCAGTCTTCAAGCAATTAAAGTTCTTATAAATGAAGAAGTCTGTTGTCTATTGCTTAGGAATCAGAACTGACTAACAGATTGCCATATTGTCAGACTCAACTCATTCAGGGTCAAAGAATTTGGATTTCAACAAAGTTGATGACCACTCCGAATTCCTAACAATACTCCCCCTGTCTATATGCATGTGGTTTTAGATGAGAGAGAGCTTAGACACAGTCATGACTAAATGATATGCAATGAAAAATATGTCATGAAAAAATATGAATGTCATGCATGCATGGTCTAGTCTAACATTCAACAACCACAGAGTTTTATTCAAAACACCTGAAATTTTATTCATCATGCTGAAACTTACACAAGCCAAGTTCTCTTCTCAGAAATTTAAACCTTTCATTCCCTAGTGGCTTAGTAAAGATATCAGCAATTTATTTTTCTGTTTCAATGAAATTCAGTTCAATTTCCTTTTTATTGACAGCATCTCTCAGAAAATGGTGTTTGATCCTAGAATGATGAACATGATTTTTAGCAATGCATATAGCACTAGTATTATCACACAAGATTGGAATACATTCCAGTTTTATCTGATCAACATCTAGTTGGTGCTTGATCCAAAGTACTTGGGCAGCACAATTACCAGCTGCAACATATTCAGCCTCAGCTGTAGACAAGGCTATAGTGTGTTGCTTCTTAGATGCCCAAGATACTAGACAGCCACCAAGGAATTGACAATAGCCACTAGTGCTTTTTCTCTCTACTCGACACCCCGCATAATCTGCATCAGTGTAGGCTAGAAGTTCTAACTCACACTTGGCAGGATACCAAAGACCTAGCTCTTGGGTGCCTAGTAAATACCTAAAAATCCTTTTCACAGATTTAAGATGTGATTCTTTAGGACTAGCCTGAAATCTAGAGCATAAACACACTACAAATTGAATATCAGGCCTAGATGCTGTAAGATATAGAATCCGATCATACCTCTATATACCCTTTGGTCCACTGGTTTACCTTGAGGATCTTCATCTAAACTGGTTGAGGTACCCATTGGAGTAGCTATTTCCTTGAGGTTATCCATCTTGTACTTCTTCAATAAATCCCTTATGTACTTGGACTGAGAGATGAAAGTTCCATCTTTTGACTGTCACCTGCAGTCCAAGAAATAATTTGAGCTCACTCACTGAGCTCATTTCAAACTCATTAGTCATTATTTGAGAGAATTCCTCACATAATTTGGGGTTAGTTGATCCAAAGATAATGTCATCCACATAAATTTGAATGATAAGAATATCTGAATGACTTACCTTAGTAAACAGGGTTTGATCAACTACACCTCTTGTGAAGTTCTTATCAGTGAGGAATTTGCTCAACCTGTCATACCAAGTTCTAGGAGCTTGCTTAAGACCATAGAAAGCTTTTCGAAGTTTATAAACATGATTGGGGAAGTCTAAACATTCAAAGCCAGGAGGCTGCCTCACATAGACATCCTCACTGATTTCTCCATTCAGAAAAGCAGATTTTACATCCATCTGCTGAAGATTTATTCCTAGGGAACATGCATAAGCCAATAAGATTCTGATAGCTTCTAACTTGGCTACAGGGGCAAAAGACTCTTCAAAGTCAATTCCAAATTCCTGGTTATACCCCTGAGCTACAAGTCTGGCCTTATTTTTAATGACATTCCCTGATTCATCAGTTTTATTTCTGAATACCCATTTAGTCCCTATGATTGTTTCATGATCAGGAGATGGAACCAAGTGCCACACCTTATTCCTGTCAAATTGATTGAGCTCTTCATGCATGGCATTAATCCAATGCACATCCTTAAGAGCATAGTCAATGGACTTGGGTTCTACATTTGATACAAAGGCATATGCATTCAATTCATTTTGAATTCTTAAGTGGCCTCTAGTCCTAGGAGGGTCATGCAAATTCCCAATCACATTATCTACAGGATGATCTTTTAGATATCTAATGTTGACAATTTCATTATCATGATTTTCATTTACCTCCCCCTGAACTGTAGGCACTTCTTCATTAAGCTCTTCATTTCCTTCCTCATATTCGGATTTGTCTGCAGGATTCCCTTCTTTCAGAATATCACCATTGTCTTCATTCCTGCATTGACCAATATTAGACTTTACCAAAGATTCATCAAAAACAATATGTGGAGATTCTTCAACAGTTTTGGAATTCAGATTATACACTCTATATGCTCGGGTGTTTTCAGAATAACCAAGAAAAATTCCTGGTTCACCTTTAGGTTCAAATTTATCAAGGTCTCTTTTATCATTTATATGTATAAAACATTTACAACCAAAAACCTTGAAATGAGCAATTGAAGGTTTCTTACCCTTTATGATCTTATAGGGTGTTTTCTGGGTAGAAGGTCTTACCATAGCTCTGTTAATTACATAACAGGCTGTATTTACTGCTTCAGCCCAGAACTTCCTTGGCAGATCACCTTCAACCAAGAGTGTACGACCCATCTCCACTAGGGTTCTATTCCTCCTCTCCACAACTCCATTCTGCTCGGGTGTCCTTGGTGAGGAGTACTTGTGATGAATTCCATTTGACCTGTAGAATTCATCAAACTGTGAGTTTTCAAACTCACCTCCATGATCAGTTAAAATATTTTCAATTTTCTGGTTTTTCTTAAGACAGAACTCCTGAAATTCTGAGAATGCATCACTTTTATGTGATAAGAAATATACCCAAGTATACATAGAGAAGTCATCTACCATGACAAACCCATACTTCCTCCCTGATAAGCTGACAGACCTGGTTGGCCCAAAAAGGTCCATGTGTATCAGCTCATAGGGTTTAGAAGATAGATTTTCTGTTCTAGATTTAAATGACTTTCTAGTTAACTTTGACTGAGTGCATGCATCACATATTTTATTTTCTTTCTTAAAGGAAACTTCAGGAAGTCCTCTAACCATGCTATGCTTATTCAGTTTATGCAATACAGTGTAACTGACATGGCCTAACCTACGATGCCATAAAAATGCTAAGTCCTCTATGGTAGTTGTAACACCCGAGCCCGTCCGAAATCTAAAGATAATTAAATATTTTATATTTTGAGCCAATATAAATTTTAGGTTCTTTTAACCAAAGCCCCGTACCTTGAACGGTATAGTGAATATGAGTTTAACTAACTTCATTAAGTAAATTAAATAGATATCTTACTTTAATAATATGTAACTTTATGTAGGAATGTCAGAATAGGGTCAATATTAGGTTCATTAGGAAGAGAATTCAAAAATATACAAGTTTTATGTTAAACACTTTTTCAAATTTTGACATCTGATAGCCCCAAAACTAGATAGAATGAACTAATATTTTAACATATTGTTATTACTAACTTTTTAAGGGTTTTTATATAAAAAACCCACCCCTCCCTTATCATCCCATTCCTCATCCGATGGGCATTCAAAAATAAATAAATATATATATATATAAAAACCCACGTGATCTTATCCTCCCCCCCTCCATCCTTATCTCCCTCCTCCTCCTTATCCTCACCTTCCCCCCTTCTTCTTCTTATCTCCTCCCCTCTCCCCACTATAAATAACCCCACCCCTCTTCCTCACATCTCCACTCCTTTCCCCCCTTCTATCACGTAACACCACTCTCCCCCCCCTCCCTTTCACACATTCTCACTCTCCCTCCTCCCAACTCTTCCTCCTCTCATCTCTCTCTCCCTCCCTCTCTCTCACACACACACATACACAATCTCTCACATCTTCCTCTCTTTTCTTATTTTTTTCATCTCTCTACTGTCTCTCTCATCTCTCTACTCTCTCTATTTTCTCTCTCCACCCTCTTTCTACTTTCTCTCTACTCTCTCTCTATTTTCTCTCTCTATTTTCTCTTTCCACCTTTTTTTCTCTACTTTCTCTCTCCACCTTTTCTCTCTACTCTCTCTCTCCATTTTTTCTCTCTATTTTCTCTCTCTACTCTCTCCACTTTATCTCTCTACTTTCTCTCTCTATTTTCTCTCTCTACTTTTTCTCTCATCTCTCTTCCCACTCTCATCCTTTTATTAATAAACGGAGAAGATAATATAACATTAGAATAATATAAATAATTAATAAAAAGTTTAGACGGAGGATTTAAAACTTATTTGGACAATTTCGCCCTTCTTTACGTATCTGGAACGGAAAAATTATCTTTTCCTACACAAAGACTTTTACGGGAGCTCGGGTGAGATACTAAAGTCAATTTGGAAGTCCATTCTAAAGGTAGGCACCTGATAAACCGAGTGCATGTTATTTGGTATTTATATTTCTTTGATTTGATTTTATTTGAAATTAATTATTCAGACTTAAGTCAGTTATTTATTTAATCCGATGATCTATGTTTGGAATCGGTTATTTATTTAGTTACCATTCTATAAAAATATTTCTTTCTCTCTAATCTCTCTCTACTTTCTCTCTCTATCCTCTCTCTACTTTCTCTCTCTACTCTCTCTACACTAATCTCTTCGAATGTTATATAATAGTAATTTATTTAGTTAATAACTTTTATCCACGATCCTATGATTAAAATCTAATTTATGATATTAAATATGATTAAGTTATTTTAGGAAATTTAATAGCAAGATTTAAGCATTGAGATGACTATGTAAATAAGGATAAAAATTTGATTAAGCATATGGACTGTGTCACTTTAAGGAGGTGTGGGGCGATAAATCGTAGTTAGCTTCCGCTACGGGATTAGGCCCATTTTTGAGGACAAACGGACTTCTGAAAAATATGGAACCCAGAATAAGAAAGTTATCTGGGGAATGGTGGAGTATTAACTCCCGATCCTGCGTGGTTGATCAAGGCCGACAGGCTCCAGCGTTTAGACCATTTGTCTTTATGTCGACGTATGGATGCCTAGGTATGTGTTTGCTACTGCTTTTAGTGACGGGATGCCTGTCCAATATATGCTGCCAAATAATATGAAGTTCAGATTTGATATATGACTTCGATATGATCTGAAAATAAGTTCATCTGTATAAGCTCTGATTTAGCTAAGATATGTACTATGCCATTTATATATAAGTCAGATAAAATTTGTTATATGCATTTGCTTATAGATATGAGAATTATTTTGCTCTATTATATTTCCTTCGCATTCATAGTATATGTATAATCCAATGAAATTGTGCTTAGCTTTATATATCATGGATTTGCACGGTTTAGTATATGATAAGCATGTGATTGGTTTTAATGCCTACTGAGTCTTTGGACTCACTTTCGTTGCCTAACCATTTCAGGAAATTGACCAGTGTACGTCTTGACTCCGACGGGCGGTAGGTCGGAGGATGATCCCGGGTTTAGTTTGGATTCCGCCGCGCAGAATAAATAGATTTAGTTTTCCTTTAAATAATGAATGTAAATATGACTTTTGGATAGAGATATGTAGTACTCTATATATAATGTAAATTATGAGTGTTTATCTTATGAAAATTGTATGGTTATGTTTCTTTTAGAATATGTGATGGTTTGGCCTTTATCGCCTTGCAAATATTCGGCTCACAACACTTCCGTACATCTGCTGTGACGTCCCCGGACACGATACGGGATCGCGGGAAGGGGGCGCCACATACAGTGGTATCAGAGCAAAGTTGTGAGGCTTGAAATTATTTGCAGCCATCTGAATTTATATACCATACCATATGATCGTAGGAATTTATTTTAGAATTTGATATCAAACCTAGAATCATACTAATTCGGATTAGTTCTCCCTCGCAGGAGATGGCAGGGAGTGATAGGGTTGAGGTTAATACTTCTCCCGAGGAGTCTGCGCCCTCAAATGGAACATCACAAGGGGTTGTCGGGGAAACAATTCATGGCGAGCTTGCTCCCGGTGGGCAAGGTGCGTTACCTATTCAGGGTATGCCAGATTTAGGAGGGTTCACACAAGCTTTTCAAGGGTTAGTGCAGACTATGCAATTACAGGCCCAAACTCATGCAATGATGCAAGCCCAAATATAAAACCGTGTGCAAGAACAACCGAATAGGGCAGCAGGCGCTACCCTGATGGAGAAATTCAGACATATGAGTCCTCCTTCTTTTAAGGGGGAGAGTCACCCGGAGATTATGGAAAACTAGGTGAGAGAAATTGAGAAGATTTTCACGGCCATTAGGTGTGCAGAGCAGGATAAGGTGATATTAGCTACATTTATGTTGAAGGACCGTGCGGACGAGTGGTGGAGGTCTGCACTTAGAACCACTTTCAGAAATAGAGAGACGAAGATTGGCTGGAATGAATTTCTTGATATGTTTCATGCAAAATTTTTACCTCAGCATGTGAAGGATAGGAAAGAAGTAGAATTTTTAAATCTGACTCAAGGAGGTATGTCAGTTACCGATTATGAAGTAAAATTTACTGAATTGGAAAAGTATGCCCCTCATATGTGTTTAGATGAGCTTAAAAGGGTGAAGAAATTTGTTAGAGGTTTGAGAAGTAACATTAGAAGTAGAGTTGCAATCCTTGAGCCTCAGACTATGGCAGCAGCTTTGAGGACTACTTTTATTGCAGAAACTGAGTATGAGGAATTCTTAGTGGAAAGACAAAGGGATAATGCAAAAAGGGGTAATCTTGGTTCAATTGTGAGGAAAGATAAGAAGCCAAAGATGACTTTTCCAGAGAGAGTTCAACCAGTTAGGAGAGATAATATGCCAGCTTGTCAATAGTGCGGGATGTAGCATAGAGGTAATGAATGTTGGCGGGCTGCAGGTAAATGTTTTTCATGTGGTCAGACAGGACATATGATAAGGGATTGTCCCACAAGGCCAAGACAAGATCAGCAACCACAACAGCAGCGGAGAGTTCAAGCCAGAGTATATGCACTAACAAGGGAAGACACCCGAGATGCCAATGCAGTAGCTGAAGGTATTCTTCTTATCGATGATATGCATATAAAAGTTTTATTTGATCCGGGTGCTACACATTCCTTTATTTCTCTGAGATTTGCTGAATTATTGAAAGATAAACAAATTGTGAACACTGATGAGATGTCTATTAACACACCAACTGGGGAGATAGCTAGAACGACTTCTGTTATTCCTAGCATTGATGTGGTGATTCAGGGGAGGATTATGCCAGCATGTGTGTATCTGCTGGAAATGACTGATTTTGATGTCATCTTGGGAATGGATTGGTTAGATACAAATTTTGCCCTTCTAGATTGTCATGGAAAGAAAGTAATTTTTCAAAAACCTGGGGAGCAGACATTTAACTATAAATGTCAAAGGCACTGTTCTAGTAAAACACTAGTTTCAGCACTTAAAGCTTTGAAATTGCTTAGAAGTAGATGTCAAGGTTATTTGGCTAGTATAGTGGCTATTCCTTCTAATGAAAATAAGAAAGCCACCTCAGATATTGATGTTGTCAGGGAATTTTCAGATGTGTTTCCTGATGAACTTCTGGGTTTGCCACCACACCGAGAGGTGGAGTTCACTATTGAACTCTCACCGGGTACTTTACCTATTTCCATTCCTCCCTATAGAATGGCACCAGCCGAATTGGCAGAGTTGAAGAAACAATTGCAAGAACTACTAGATAAGGGGTTTATTCGACCAAGTGTGTCACCTTGGGGTGCTCCTGTTCTGTTTGTTAGAAAGAAAGATGGGTCACTTAGATTATGCATTGACTATAGGAAATTGAATCAAGTGACCATTAAGAATAAGTACCCTTTACCAAGAATTGATTATTTATTTGATCAGCTACGAGCTGCGACAGTATTTTCAAAGATTGATCTCAGATCTGGATACCACCAATTAAGGATAAGGGAAGAAGATATTTCAAAAACTGCTTTCAGAACATGATATAGGCATTATGAATTTTTGGTTATGCCATTTGGGTTAACTAATGCACCAGCAGCATTTATGGATTTGATGAACAGAGTTTTTCAACCACATCTGGATACATTTGTAGTGGTGTTTATCGATGATGTGTTAATATATTCTCCTACTGTTGAAACCCATCAAGAACATTTGAGGGTTGTGTTGGAAACTTTAAGGAAACATCAACTCTATGCGAAATTCAGTAAATGTGAATTCTGGTTGGATAAGGTCCAATTCTTAGGGCATATCATTTCTTGTGATGGAGTGTCTGTTGATCTAGCTAAGGTTGAGGCAGTTTTACATTGGGAAAGGCCGAAGAATGTCAGTGAGATTAGGAGCTTTTTGGGTCTTGCGGGTTACTATCGCAGGCTTATTGAAGGGTTTTCTTCTATTGCAGCTCCTATGACCAAATTGACTAGGAAAGGAGTTCCTTTTGAATGGACAGATAAATGTCAAATGAGTTTTCAGGAATAAAAAACAAGGTTAACAACAGCCCCAGTGCTTACTTTACCTTGTGGGTCAGGAGAATTTGTGATATATACAGATGCCTCTAGAAAAGGACTAGGATGTGTCCTGATGCAGACTGGCAAAGTAGTAGCTTATGCATCCAGACAATTAAAGACCCATGAGATGAATTATCCAACACATGATTTGGAGTTGGCAGCGGTGGTACATGCTCTGAAGATTTGGCACCATTATTTGTATGGTGAGCAGTTTGAAGTATTTACAGACCATCAGAGTTTAAAATATATTTTCTCTCAGAAAGAATTAAATTTAAGGCAAAGACGGTGGATTGAATTTTTGAAGGATTATAATTTCACCTTAAATTACCACCCAGGAAAAGCAAATGTGGTAGCAGATGCGCTCAGCAGGAAGAGGCTAATGGCAATCCAGTTGCGCCAAACTTGGAAAATGACATCTGATGTAGTGGAGTATTCTCCGATATGCAAAGGGAGAAACTTATTTCTGGACCAACTAACTATTCAGCCTGCAATGGTTGAGCGAATTATGCAAGTACAACTGAATGATCAGCAGTTACAAAAATTGATTGGCACACCGAGATTTACTCAAAGTGCAGACGGGGCAATCAGATTTCAGGGAAGATTATGTGTACATCGGAATGAAGAAATAAAGAAAGACCTATTAACTGAAGCACATAAATCACTATATTCTATTCATCCAGGCAGTACAAAAATATACAAAAACATGAAAAGACAGTTTTGGTGGATTGGCATGAAGAAAGATATAGCAGATTTTGTTAGCAAATGTCTTACTTGTCAACAAGTAAAAGCAGAGCATCAAAAACCAGTAGGACCATTACAGTTGATGGAAATTCCATAGTGGAAATGGGAGCATATCACTATGGATTTTGTGATGGGATTACCATTGACTAGGAGAAAACATGATTCCATTTGGGTAATTGTTGACAGGCTTACTAAGTCAGCCCATTTTCTGGCAATCACAAAGACACAATCGTTAGAGGATTTAGCCCATTTATATATCAGAGAAATTGTAAGACTTCATGGTGTGCCTGTATCTATTATTTCAGATAGGGATGCAAGGTTTACAGTAAAATTTTGGAGGAGTTTACAGATAGCATTGGGTACACAATTGAAATTTAGCTCAGCTTTTCACCCTCAAACAGATGGACAATCAGAGAGAACCATTCAAACACTAGAAGATATGTTGAGGGCATGCAGTTTAGACTGGAAAGGCAGTTGGGATGAAAATTTGCAGTTAATTGAGTTTGCATATAACAACAGTCATCATGCAAGCATAGGAATGGCACCATATGAAGCATTATATGGTAGACCGTGTAGGTCACCTATTTGTTGGGATGAGGTTGGTGAGCGAAAATTGATTGGGCCACAGATTGTACATGATTGTGTAGAAAAGGTTGAGTTGATTAGAAAAAGATTACTTACAGCTCAAAGTAGACAGAAAAGTTATGCTGATCAGAGAATGAGAGATCTACAATTTGCTATCGGGGATCATGTATTTCTGAAAGTTTCGCCTACTAGAGGAGTAATGAGATTTGGCAAGAAAGGCAAGCTCAGTCCAAGGTATGTTGGACCATTTGAAATCTTAAGAAGGATTGGTGAGGTGGCATATCAGCTGGATTTACCACCATCATTGTCAGGAGTTCATGATGTATTCCATGTGTCTATGTTAAGAAAATACATGCCAGACTCATCGCACATTATAGATCATGAGCAGTTAGAAATTCAGCCAGATCTTACATATGAGGAGAAACCAGTTCACATTCTCGATCGAAAAGAACAAGTGCTGCGAACGAAGATAATTCCATTGGTGAAGGTATTGTGGAAAAGTACTTCGACAGAAGAAGCCACTTGGGAGATGGAAGATGAAATGCGGAAGAGATATCCACAGCTATTCGGTAGGTATTAAGTAATTTTTTTAAAATTTCGAGGGCAAAATTTGTTTAAGGGGGAGAGCTTTGTAACACCCGAGCCCGTCCGAAATCTAAAGATAATTAAATATTTTATATTTTGAGCCAATATAAATTTTAGGTCCTTTTAACCAAAGCCCCGTACCTTGAACGGTATAGTGAATATGAGTTTAACGAACTTCATTAAGTAAATTAAATAGATATCTTACTTTAATAATATGTAACTTTATGTAGGAATGTCAGAATATGGTCAATATTAGGTTCATTAGAAAGAGAATTCAAAAATATACAAGTTTCATGTTAAACACTTTTTCAAATTTTGACATCTGATAGCCCCAAAACTAGATAGAATGAACTAATATTTTAACATATTGTTATTACTAACTTTTAAGGGTTTTTATATAAAAAACCCACCCCCTCCCTTATCATCCCATTCCTCATCCGATGGGCATTCAAAAATAAATAAATAAATAAAAATATATATATAAAAACCCACGTGATCTTATCCTCCCCCCCTCCATCCTTATCTCCCTCCTCCTCCTTATCCTCACCTCCCCCCCTTCTTCTTCTTATCTCCTCCCCTCTCCCCACTATAAATGCCCCCTCCCCTCTTCCTCACATCTCCACTCCTTTCCCCCCTTCTATCACGTAACACCACTCTCCCCCCCTCCCTTTCACACATTCTCACTCTCCCTCCTCCCAACTCTTCCTCCTCTCATCTCTCTCTCCCTCCCTCTCTCTCACACACACACATACACAATCTCTCACATCTTCCTCTCTTTTCTTATTTTTTTCATCTCTCTACTATCTCTCTCATCTCTCTCATCTCTCTATTTTCTCTCTCCACCCTCTCTCTACTTTCTCTCTACTCTCTCTCTACTTTCTCTCTCTATTTTCTCTTTCCACCTTTTTTCTCTACTTTCTCTCTCCACCTTTTCTCTCTACTCTCTCTCTCTACTTTCTCTCTCTACTCTCTCCACTTTATCTCTCTACTTTCTCTCTCTATTTTCTCTCTCTACTTTTTCTCTCATCTCTCTTCCCACTCTCATCCTTTTATTAATAAACGGAGAAGATAATACAACATTAGAATAATATAAATAATTAATAAAAAGTTTGGACGGAGGATTTAAAACTTATTTGGATAATTTCGCCCTTCTTTACGTATCTGGAACGGGAAAATTATCTTTTCCTACACAAGGACTTTTACGGGAGCTCGGGTGAGATACTAAAGTCAATTCGGAAGTCCGTTCTAAAGGTAGGCACCTGATAAACCGAGTGCATATTATTTGGTATTTATATTTCTTTGATTTGATTTTATTTGAAATGTAATTATTCAGACTTAAGTCAGTTATTTATTTAATCCGATGATCTATGTTTGGAATCGGTTATTTATTTAGTTACCATTCTGTAAAAATATTTCTTTCTCTCTAATCTCTCTCTACTTTCTCTCTCTATCCTCTCTCTACTTTCTCTCTCTACTCTCTCTACACTAATCTCTTCGAATGTTATATAATAGTAATTTATTTAGTTAATAACTTTTATCCACGATCCTATGATTAAAATCTAATTTATGATATTAAATATGACTAAGTTATTTTAGGAAATTTAATGGCAAGATTTAAGCATTGAGATGACTATGTAAATAAGGATAAAAATTTGATTAAGCATATGGACTGTGTCACTTTAAGGAGGTGTGGGGCGATAAACCGTAGTTAGCTTCCGCTACGGGATTAGGCCCATTTTCGAGGACAAACGGACTTCTGAAAAATCTGGAACCCAGAATAAGAAAGTTATCTAGGGAATGGTGGAGTATTAACTCCCGATCCTACGTGGTTGATCAAGGCCGACAGGCTCCAGCGTTTAGACCATTTGTCTTTATGTCGACGTATGGATGCCTAGGTATGTGTTTGCTACTGCTTTTAGTGACGGGATGCATGTCCAATATATGCTGCCAAATAATATGAAGTTCAGATTTGATATATGACTTCGATATGATCTGAAAATAAGTTCATCTGTATAAGCTCTGATTTAGCTAAGATATGTACTATGCCATTTATATATAAGTCAGATAAAATTTGTTATACGCATTTGCTTATAGATATGAGAATTATTTTACTCTATTATATTTCTTTCGCATTCATAGTATATGTATAATCCAATGAAATTGTGCTTAGCTTTATATATCATGGATTTGCACAGTTTAGTATATGATAAGCATGTGATTGGTTTTAATGCCTACTGAGTCTTTGGACTCGCTTTCGTTGCCTAACCATTTCAGGAAATTGACCAGTGTGCGTCTTGACTCCGACGGACGGTAGGTCGGAGGATGATCCCGGGTTTAGTTTGGATTCCGCCGCGCAGAGTAAATAGATTTAGTTTTCCTTTAAATAATGAATGTAAATATGACTTTTGGATAGAGATATGTAGTACTCTATATACGATGTAAATTATGAGTGTTTATCTTATGGAAATTGTATGGTTATGTTTCTTTTGGAATATGTGATGGTTTGGCCTTTATCGCCTTGCAAATATTCGGCCCACAACACTTCCGTACATCCGCTGTGACGTCCCCGGACACGATACGGGATCGCGGGAAGGGGGCGCCACACTAGCAGTAAGGCATAGGTTAGAATGTTGTATATCATCTAAGTCTATCATGTAAGTGTTATTTATCCTTTTACCAAAAAATTTAACAGTTTCGGAATCAGGTTCAAAAACTTTGCAACATTGAGAGTCAAAAAGAACTTTGCATCCTTTATCACATAGTTGGCTGATGCTAAGTAAATTATTTGCTAAACCTTCAACCAACATGACATCTTCAATGCAACAGGTAGTACACTTACCTACCTTACCTGTCCCAACAATCTTACCCTTTGTGTTGCTACCAAAGGTGACAAGGCCTCCTTGTTTCTTTGTCAGCATGCAGAACTTGGCCTTATCTCCTGTCATATGCCTGGAGCAGCCACTATCAAAGTACCACAAATTGTTCTTGGCTGCCAGGCATACCTGCACACACAATCAGGTAGAGAAGTTTGGAACCCAAGACTGATTGGGCTCCAGAGAAGATGAAAAGTAATTAAAACAAGAAAGCAAACTTTTAGGAATCCACATTTGTTTAAAACAGTTCTATTTAGTGGATTTTCCAGATTTCTTTTTGTTATCCTTTTTATTGTTCACACTAGCATGATTATTTACAGATTGATTATTTCTGTGCCAGTGCCTTGGCCAGGGTGTATTCACGAAATTTTGGCCATAGTAATCATTGGGCTGGCTGTGGAAATGTTGGTTCCTAGGTGTCCAAGAGCCATACCCATTAACCAAATTTCTAGTGTAAGGTTTATAGGACTGTGTAGCCTGATGTCCATAACCTGTAAACCTTCCTTGAGTCCTAGTCCATCCTAACCTATTTGGATAGGTTGACTGTGCAAAGAAGTGGGACTGGGCTCTAGGTTGGTAGAAATGTTTGGGTTGAGCTCTAAAAGCATTCTGCCTCCCCTGCACCTTGGACCCTGCTGACCTATTCATAGGTGTGTATTGGGTCTTCTTCAGAGGTGGTGGTGATGGTGGAGACTTGGTGACCTTAACATGGGGTTTATAAGATTGTGTAGGTTGACCCCTAACCTGAGACTGAGCTTTGGGATTTTGCTTGGATGTGCTAGCTCTACTAGTCTCATTCAGTTTTTGTTTGCCTTTCTCCTCAGCACTGGGCTTTTTCATATTTACAGCTTTGTTCACTGAAATGTTTGACTTCATGTTGATTAGAGGTCCTTTCTCTTTTTGTGCGACAAATGAAATAGTTTTCATTCCAAAGCTTTTTGTTGCACTAGAATTAAATCCAAGGCCCTCTTTTCTGAAGTTGACTTTTGACCCTAACAAAGCATTTAGGTTATCTTAACCTTGGGTCATTTTCTCAATAGTTTTAAGCTTGTCCTCATTATCCTTTTGAATGTCTTCAATGGATTTTTTCAGTTCTGTATTCACACTTAGGATAGCTTGATATTTTTCATTCACAATTTTTATCTCACTTTCATATTTCTGAATTTTCAACTTCCATTTATCAGCTTCTTTTTCTAACCTCTCATTATCTTCTTTAGAGGCTTTTGACTCATTCTTGATTTCTTCTAATTAAGAACATGTGAGTTTGAGTTTATTATTCTCAGATTCAAGACATGCAATTTTATCAGTTAGAGTTGTATCATTTTGCATGGAGTTAATCTTTCTTCTTAGATGCCTGTTTTCCCTTCTAATGTCATCTGCTTTATCAGCTATTTCATGATAGGCATCTACCCAATCAGCAATAGTAAAATTATCGAATCGAGAACTTACCTCATCTGAATCCTCCTCTCTGTCTTCAGAGCTTGTTGCCATAAGGCAAATGGGCTTTTCAGATTCGGCTTCACTGTCAGAGGTATTGCTCAAGGAGCCTTCATCTTCATCACTCCAGGTACTCACCATGGCTTTCCCTTTCGTGTTCCTCTTCTTTGACTTGTCCTTGTACTTCTGATTCTCTGGATAGTCAGCTTTTAGATGGCCGGTCTTCCTGCATTGGTAACAAGTATTAGTTTCAGTTTTCCTTGCAGGGTTATGTTTATACCTTTTATCTCGTCGGCCGCCACCATAGTTCTTTTGGCTGAATCGTCCACCTTCTCTCCTGAGGAACCGCCTGAATTCCCTGGTCATCATTGCCATCTCAGTACGAGCTATACCTTCTCCAGTCAGGCTCTCCTCGGATGATGATCCACTAGAACTGGATCGGCTGGATTTGCTGGATTTGCTGGCACCAGCTTTCAGAGCGATTGGCTTCTTCTTCTTCTCAGCTTCCTCTATCTTTGGCAGATTTATCTCATATGCCATTAGTGAGCCAATTAGCTCATCTGCCCTGGTGTTGCGTAAATCCCTCGACTCTTCCATCACAGTGGCTTTAGTATGCCAGACATGGGTCAGGGAGCGCAGAATTTTCCTCACAACATCATACTCTGTCTGAGCCTTCCCAAGACCTCTAAGACCATTTGTGATGATTGTCAATCGAGCATACATCTCCTTGATGTCCTCATTTGGCTTCATCTTGAATGCTTCATATTTTGACACAAGGAAATTAGCCTTCGTCTCTCTAACCTGAGAAGTCCCTTCATGGATAACTTCCAGTGCATCCCACATCTCCTTGGCTAAACTGCAAGCTGATACTCGAGAAAATTCCGTGGGGTGCAGAGAGCACTGAATAGCGTTTATGGCGCTCCAGTTTAGAGTAGACCTTCTGATCTCCTCCTTGGTCTAGACATCCTCATTAGGGGACAACTCATAAGGTCCCTTGCTGACCACCTTCCAGATCTCGTAATCCTTTGCCCTTAAGAATACTTGCATACGGTTCTTCCAGTATGCATAATTAGATCCATCGAAGAAAGGGGGCTTGGTGGTTGAGTGTCCTTCAGCGATCATCCCTCGAGTATCCATCTGTACCTTCCTCTTCGGGCTGTAAGTCCCTGTAGAAGAGTTAGGCTCTGATACCAACTGTTATGTTAGATGGACGCAGTCTATTACCACTGAGAGTGGATCTAGAGGGGGGTGAATAGATCTAATGTCTGATTTTAGAACACAGTTGAACTCTAATGCGGAATTAAAACAGGCAACTGTTGAACGACAGAAGGAACACTATGAAATCACACAAACCACAGGCAATCACACAGTAGACACCGATCTTTAAGGTGGTTCAATCTCAATCCAGAGGTCTACGTCCACCCCACACTCCAACTGGAATGTGGATCCTGCTGACTCACAGCTTGAACAGCTGGGCTTCACAGCTTGCCAACAGACCGCTGATACACAGCTTCGCTGGGCTTTACAGCTTACCGACCAGAGGAACAAATCCTCTGCAACCGCTGGGCGATACAGCTTAGCCGTCCGAGACCTGGTCTCGCCTGCTGAGGATTACAGCTTCACATGTCCAGTGGAAACCTCCACTGCAATTGCTGGCTCACAGCTTGATAACAAAAGAATTTCAGAAATAGTAAAGATAGAAACAAACGAAATGGAAAACCAAAAGGAATGTAGCTCAATTGAGCAGTATCAGCTCTGGTATCTGAACCAAGAGACTGATTTACAAGACTTCGAAAAGACTCTCTCAACTCAACTCTCTCAATCTTCTCTTCTCTCTTTCTCTTCTTCTCTTTAAATCTTCTTCTCTCTTTTTCTTCTTCTCTGTGGATCGTGCAGGCGCTCACTCTCTGTTCTTTTCTCTTAGCTCTGGCTGCTTCTATTCTTCTGCTTCGATCAGTCTTCTTCTGAGGAAGAAGCTTAGTATATATAGCAGTAGTAGGTAGGGCGTGTGCTCTCCACATTTCCCGCCCAGAGAATTCGCCAGATCCGAGGAATTTCGACCACATGGCAGCATCCTGGCTGGGCTGCTTCCACGTGTCATAATCTGGGCACCTCGTCCTTCCTTGGATCACGAGCCAATCCTTCATCTTTGCACTTTAGTCCCTGTTAGTCAGTCGAAAGGAACTTATCAGGTTAATGTCGACACTTTGTATAGACTTCATAGTGTGCGATGCAGACATTGTATAGACTTGCTGAAGTGTAATGCAATGTGCAGACTTTGATCGTAGTTAAAGACAGCAATGTGCAGACTTTGTGCAATGTATGGACTTGCGTTCAGCAGCAATGTATAGACTTGAACACATGCATGCTATACGATGTACAGACTTCCTATATGAAGGCAACCACTGGAGCATGTATAGACTTCATATATGCAGTGCTATGGCATGTGCAGATTTCATATATTCAAGACTGAGGTGTGTACAGGCTTAGTGAATGCAACACTGAAGCATGTACAGACTTCACATATGCAAGACTATGAACATTACACATGGATGCACTGTCTTGCTTGTTGCTACTATCGAATGTGCAGACTTGATTAGCATTTAGCAGCCAATGTATAGACATGCAGACTTGTGCAGACTACGTGCAATGCATGAAGCAATGTATAGACTTGGAGTGCAATGTGCAACCAATGTACATACTTTGCAATGCCTAGTGTTAAAGCATGAGAGCACAATGCATCATGTACAGACTATGTGTTATGCAATCAGACGATGTCTAGACTTGCTCATGACTGTCTAGACTCTGCATGCGTGCTATAGCAATGTGCAGACTTGCTGACAATGCGTTGTGCAGACTCTGCGTGCCACAATGTGCAGACTTGCGAGTGTGTGACATGCACAAAGATGCTAAGTAAGACATTCCAATGCATAGACTTCAAGTCCACTTGAGACGCTGAGTGAGACGGACCTCACAGGCTGTACAGACTTAAGAATGCACGATATATAGACTTGCCAAAGGAAGGGCTGTACAGACTTGAGCAAAGCAAGGTCTGTATAGACTTGAGAGTTCATGATGTATAGACTTAGCCAAGACACGATATATAGACATGTGTTCTGAACAAAGTATAGGCTGTACAGACTTGATGCAATGCAAGGCAAATGAATGTATGGACTTTAACGATGTATGTACTTGCCAAAGGAGGGGCTGTACAGACTTGAGCAAAGCAAGGGCTGTACAGACTTGAGCAAAGCACGATGGACTTTGGCAAAGCAAGGGCTGTACAGACTTCAACTCAGCTGTAATGTATAGACTTGCAGGTGCAACATAGGTAAAGATCAAGGAGTGTATAGACTTGATATCGTGGAACACACAGGCTGTACAGACTTCATCGATGTCTAGACTTGGAAAGTTAAGTTGGTGAATGTACAGACTTCACCGATGTCTAGACTTGGAAAGTTAAGCTGGTGAATGTACATACTTCATCGATGTCTAGACTTTGAATGAATGTGCATGCATTGAATAGACTTCGCATATGATGTACAGACTTGCTAGTCAGACAGGCACAAGCTCTGTACAGACTTTAACGTGCAGACAGGCCATGTGAATGTATATACTTATGTTCTAAACGATGCACAAACACAACAATGCAATGTATGGACTTTGTGTGTGTAGACTTCAGTGTGTGCAATGTGTAGACCTATGTGTGTGTGCATGATGATGTATAGACTCTTACTGCATAGAACACAGCCAATCTGACAGAGATAGTTTCATCAAAACATAAACAGTTGCCAATCAATCAAAACAAGCTGTTGCTAATGAAATAAAGCTTTTGTCAACATCATCAACACAGAGGAGTCACAACAGCTTGACCATTCAAAGGGGACAATGGGCTTAAAATGTCCAAGATGCCATCCCATTTAGTCAAGGGGGTGCCCCCCCTCTTATTAGTTGTTTAATATGTTCCAAATCACATGGAGAATTAAATATGTTATATTCCCTAAGTGCCCCTCCCCTAACTCAGATCTGAGGGTAGTATTAGTCTTTTTACATTTCTTATAAATACCATGTATTTCACATTTTTAGTAGAATTAATGACGAAGACAATTTGGTGAATTGTGCAAGAAGCCCAAGGGGCGCCCCTCTCTCCTCCCTCCTCTCCCCCCCCTTGCAGGTGGATTCCTGTCATTCTTCTGAGGTGGATTCCTCTCTTCCAACTCCCCCTTTCTTAGTGTGAAGCTCAGCGCCGCCGCCGCCGCCGCTGCCACCATCGTGCTGCCACCGCGCCGCCGCCGCCACCCGGCGGAGATCTATCTCAATCAGGACATAACCTCAATTCTGAAATTCTATTTATTTCTCTTGTTGTCAGATCGATCCCAAACTTTGAGGGTTCATTTTTCCTGTCTCCCTTAACCTCTAGTTCAAATTTCGTGTCATTTGGACATCGTTTAGTATTTTTCCCATATTTATTGTTCTCCCCCCTATAATCTGCCATTCTGTAGGTCCACGGGACAGTGTCACATTGTTGTATTTTCCCATCCCCATATAAGTTTTTTAACAAATAAAAAAAATTCCTCAGTGTTCCTCACGTCCCTCCATACTTCCAATAATTTTTTCAGCTCCTGGAAAAATCATTTACCCCTCGGTTAAAGGTCAGTTTCGGGCAGATCCCTTTCTGTCCTGAGTGTCTGTAATCAGATCCACAGAAACAACACAGTGTTGCAGAGCCTCCCATTTCTCATCCCTTCATTGGATCGATCTGAAAAACCTATATGTTGTAGATCTGGGAGTCCTCTTTACAACGCCACTGGTCTCACCTCGATCTGATTCCGGATTTGATAGAATTAATTCTTGTCACCGAGACGCGCAAATATGTTCCCTGTGCAGGTCCGAAATAGCAGTCCGGGAGAAATTCACAAACAAATACGAAAGGTCAACTTCTGGAACCGCCACTTCAGGTAGTCATTGTAGCGACCCGGATTCCGGATACCCGGTGCACCCGGTATAAATACCGAATACACGTGATACCACATGGGACCCGCGAGGCCTCCCAAGCGCGGGAAAGCGCCGAAGGGAAAAAGGAGTGTGTGGAATACATTGAAGCCAGCAGATATAACAGTAAGCAATTAAATTTCATTAGATTGGATTGCTAAAGTAGCAGAAATAAAATTACATTTTCATTAATAAATTCAACAATTACAATTATACACAGAGTCCAGCCCAAAGGAAAGACAACAAGTCTAGCACAGTACAGTACGACAGAAAGAAACGTACACAGAAGTCGGGAGGAACCCGACGCAGGTACAGCTGGCAGCTACAACAGCAAGAGAGCGCTCCACCAAGAACAGTAGAGGCAGATGGCGAAACCCACCTGAAAAGCAGCAGGGGTGAGTCTCAACAGAAACTCAGTAGGGGTTATGCGGATCCCCACTGGACAGCGCACAAAGCAAACGGAAGCAACAACAAAGCAGCAGGAACAGCAGGTGTAGCAAAGCGTGAAAAGCTACACTACAAAGCTGTAAAACTACCGCTAAAAGCAATAAAGAAACAGACGGGAAGTAGGAGTAGGGAACACTCAGGAGAGGGTGAGAACCCGCACCAAACAAGGGGCTACCGAACTAGCCTCGGCATCCCAAACTACTCCAAACAAAAAGGCAACAGATGGATGACCCTAGACTCACACAGAAGGGTACATCAGTCTGCCAACCAGCCCAAACAAAGGCGAAGGCAAACGCCGACGCCGGGAAACAGACAAAACACGACAGAGAACGTCGTGCACAAAGCCCCACGCACGAACAGAACACCGTGCGGACAACAAAACACTGGCTCCGAGTGCAGCCACGAACGGGCAACTCGCAAAGGTCACAACGCGCAAGAAAACGCGAAGAGCTACGCGTCACGTGACGGAAGCACCCCCTTAAAAAGCCAGCTGCGTCCACTGACGTCTTATGCCGCACCTCAAGTGTCTCGCCTACAGCACTGCTACTACAACAGTAGAGACATCGACACAAGCTGAACCAAACAGGAACAACAAAACAAGTAACTAGTCAGGGTCACGCCCGTCGACGTAAGTCCTCCGTCCCTGACCACGTGTGCACACACTGGCTATAGTCTAAGCCAGGTCCTCTAGCTAGTATTCTCCCTCGGTAGGACGCTACCGTTGACTAGGAGCCCGCGGAACTAACTACAAACCGCTCACCGGGAACACCCTCCGCCATCCGCTAGCGGGTCGGCACCTCTCGGCCTTAGGTCAACAACAAGTGGAGGCTTCACACGACACAGAAGCTCAAACACAAGTGCCGAAGTACAAACGGGCGACCATGCCCCTCAACACGTACTTCGAGGCACCAAATGGTAGCATCGCCACTGCCGACAACTCAGGACAAGCAACTAGACCTCCTATGTAACGATCCTGAGTCGAACGACTCAAAAAGCAAGATCGTCACAAACAGCGGAACAAGCCGCCAATCGGTCTAATCTTAGGCCAGAGAAACCACGCTCCGCAGAAAACAACACATGGAGACCCGAGGGAAACATCAAGAACCCTCAGCACAGTTGGACACGCAAACCGAGGTAGAACAACACCTCGAAGCATCCAGAAGCAGTGTCTTGGACAGGACAGAACCGCCAAGACACGCACAACCAAGGCCACATGTCAACCACTGGGTCAAACCGGGTTGACCTGAACCAAACAACAACAGCATACAAGAGTAGGATAAAGAGTCCTACCACAAGTAAGAAGACTCTTGGCTACCTCACAACGTAGTCTTAACCCTCATAGGACGTCGGAAGACATCCACAGGACAACGGGCAGACCACTAGGCCAAGCCAAGTCACACAAGAATCAACAGACGGAAAACCAAGGCACAAGGAAAGTAACGCACGAGCCCTAGACCGCTACTAGCAAGTGACGGTCTAGCCAGGGCCGTTATTTCCCAAACGACAGACGGACATAGGCCGTCACTCACACCACCCTAACAATCCTACAAAGCACACAAAAGCCAAGTAACGCACGGGACCAGGGGCGTTACAAGCAAACGGCGCACAGGGGCTCCACCGTTACTCCCAACGGCATAGCCACCCAAGCCCAAAACGAAGCAACGCGCTAAGCCAGGCGCGTCACTCACGAAACAGCGCGGCAGGGGAGGGCCGTCAGAACCAAACGACGCACGGGGGCCTATCCGTTACTCACAACGGCATAGCCACCCTCAACCCAACACCACAGCAAACGACGGACAGGGGTGAGCGCGTTACTCTCTAACGACGCACAGGGGCTCCACCGTCGTTTCCAACGGGACAGCCACCCAACCTCGTCCACACATAATGTAACGGCCAGGGGCAGGCACGTTACACTCAAACAACGCACAGGGCTCGACCGTTGGAGGCACCGCCTCAACGAGTCAAACGTTAGTCAACGGAAAGTAACGGCCTGGGCAAGGCGCGTTATTTCCATCTAACGCGCTGGGTCAAGTGCGTTAGACCAACCGACTGAACCCCTAAAGAAAACGACAAAACGAAAGTAACGGCCAGTCACTGGCGCGTTACACGAAAATGACGCTCCACTCTTGGGCCGTCGCTTACCCAGAAGCTAAAGGGCTAAAACAACTCAGACCAAACGACGGTCAGTCGTAGGGCCGCTAAATCAAGTAACGGTCGCTGGCATGACCGCTACTTCGGTCACGGCGGGAAAACATAGGAATGGCCGGATCGGCCCGTTCCACGCCCCATTCACGCCGAAACGCAGGGGAAACACACCGCAACAACCAAAGACAACATCAGGGAACTTCAAACCCCACATGCAACATCAAAAACACAAGATCCGGGCGATTTAGACAAATCAACCCAAAATGGGTCACCGAGGTTCCCGGGCTTCTACCGGCCTCGAATGAACACCAAATCACACGAAATCAACGCGGATGGGATCCTAACATCCCAGCGGTCAGTTAGAAACTAACTACGCCGCAAACAGTTGCCGTTTACCGGCCGACCCTAAAAATCACGAAAATCACGGTTTAGGCAAAACAAGCCCAAACACGCTCGTTTCCTAGCCGAACGCCGTGCAATGGCAGGGAAAACGAAGATGGAGAAGTAAGGATCCGTCACCCTACCTCCACCGAAGAAACCGTGCCCCGAAGGGACTAAACCACGCCGAAAACCACTCGCGAACCGATTTCACCGGCTTTGAATCCACCGTTCGGGATCACGCCAGAATCGATCCGATCCTCGCTCCATCGTGCATCCAACCAGCTCCACGGCCTCGCCACCTCGCCCACACACGCCTCCGTCTGCAGCCGGAGCCGGAAAGGGGAGAGAACGAGAGAGAACGGGAGAGAGAGGGGGACGGTCGCGCGAATGAGAAGGCGAGAGAGAAAGAGAAAAGAAAAAGGAAAAGAAATTAGGAAATTTTCCTAATTTCCGAAAATTCCGAAAATGCGCCGAAAATGCACAAATTCAGAAAAATACGTAAAAATAGTCGAAACGACCGGCTCGAAGAGTACATCGTCGCTGTAGCATCCACGAGCTCGAGAATCGACAAACAAACTCACCGTAGGGTTCCGTAACTAGTACGTGAGAAAAACCCACACGGCTCGTCAAACTCAACTCGGAAGCTACAAAAGCGAACCGAAACTCAACGAAACCAATCCGAAAGAGATCCGAAAGATCCAACGAAGATCCAACAAGATCCAGGGCATTACATCCTCCCCTCCTTTAAAGAATTTCACCCTCGAAATTAAGGACTAACAAAGGAGAAGCAGGGAAGAACAACCCAACAACACAAATCTCGGAAAACACAGCTCAGAGGAACAGCGTCAGACCACAATTACAGGTACACACTCTAGCTTCCAAGACAGCAAGTCTACAGCACGAGTATGGCACCAAAGTGAACACATCTGACACCTCCGAAGCAGGGGCAACGTCGTTTACGTCTCACAGGGCAAGAGACACGACAGCCACAACAATCGAGAACCAACACCGAAAAACACAATAACAACATGGCAAGCAGCAGCTCACACAAGGAGACACAGTCCTCACAGCTGACAGCTCGACCACATCATCGGCTCCAGTGCCGAAAGGCAACAGGGAACACCTGGCACAAAGGACACCAACGACAACAACAACACTGGACCAAAAACACAACCAAGTCAGCACTCACTCAGATATCACATCTGATCAAGTCGCAAACTCACTCCAAGGAAAAAGAGTACAGCAAAGCTAACTGACAAGACAATGGTCCAAAGGCAAGAGCACAAAATCATAAAGAAACAGCGCCAGAACAACACAACGGCAACACCTGCAGAATTCTGGCTCCCAACACGCAGTGCCAAGGAACACATCTGCAAGCAGGGTCACAACATGGCACAAAAACAGCTGAGCACACGACCAAAAAGATAGGTCACGCATCAGACTGCTCACCAAGAGAAGACCCACAACAACGAGAAATGACAACAATCTCGGTGAACGTACCTCAAGGACTAGCAACACGCCTCGAGAGCACAACACCCAAGAAAGAAAAAAAAAACAGAGCAAAGGGTACTCCATCAGCAAGAATGCCGACGAATTCCCCAACACTCACACAATTGCCAATGCCAACACAAGAAAAACCACCAACAAAGGCACGGCAGCTGACGACATCAAGGCACGAGAAGCCAAGACGGAGTCACATCGAGAAAGAAAGAACCTCTCGACAAGTGGGTAGCCAACCCACACACTTCAGCTGTACTCTCAACAACGTGCACAGGCAACAGAACAACATCGGTAATCGTATCTCAGCACACACCAGGCGCCATCGTAATCAACAAAGATCACAACCAACACGCCATGAGCACCGATCTCGCGAACAACCGATCACAAGGAGCCTAAGTGCAACAAGAGAAGAGCACCAGCTTCAGCGCAAAGCACAAGGATAGCATCAATCTCAGTTTACCATCACGTCCTGTCACAATAAATGAGCCCTCACAACACATCGGCCGTCAGACACAGCACGACAAATACGGTACACAACAGCTCTTAACACCATTACGGAGTCCAAAGCCAAGCAACCGTACCACAAGGGAGCAGATCAGACTCAAAACAAAGCTGTCTACACTTAAGCAGACACGGGACAAGGTAGCACTAAGACAGCAATCCCAAGGCCAACATCGAAAAAGCTTCACCAAGAAGGACGAGAAGCAACAAGCTCAACAACAACAGCTCACCAGGAAGGGAAAATCCTAGGTTCGCTCGAGCAACTTCTCAATCGAGGCAACACGACAACTAAACAACCAAAACAACAATGCATCAGAAGCTAAGCAGACTCAAGCCGGGATAACTCAAGCAACGTAAAAACGTGCATGGCCATCACACCAACGCTAAAAGTCATAAGCTACCTGAGCAAAATACAGAAAACAGCTCGAACAATGCACTGCAGGTTCATGCCGACTGACAACCACTGCCAAGTGCAACACGATCGAGACCAACTTCAAAACCGAACGAAGCACATCGTCAAATCCAGACGAGAGCAAAAAACCATCTCGTACAGTGCCAACCAAGCACGTACAAGACCACATACGAAAAGCACCACGATAAACCATCGCAACACCTACGCCAGCAAGAGACTATACTGGGCCTAAGGACTCTGGAAACTGTATATCTCGGATTCCCATGTACTTCACACAACAACGCTCTGATAGCTCAGAAAAGAAAACTCTGAACATCTCAGAACACTGCTCTGATACCAGCTGTAGCGACCCGGATTCCAGATACCCGGTGCACCCGGTATAAATACCGAATACACGTGATACCACATGGGACCCGCGAGGCCTCCCAAGCGCGGGAAAGCGCCGAAGGGAAAAAGGAGTGTGTGGAATACATTGAAGCCAGCAGATATAACAGTAAGCAATTAAATTTCATTAGATTGGATTGCTAAAGTAGCAGAAATAAAATTACATTTTCATTAATAAATTCAACAATTACAATTATACACAGAGTCCAGCCCAAAGGAAAGATAACAAGTCTAGCACAGTACAGTACGACAGAAAGAAACGTACACAGAAGTCGGGAGGAACCCGACGCAGGTACAGCTGGCAGCTACAACAGCAAGAGAGCGCTCCACCAAGAATAGTAGAGGCAGACGGTGAAACCCACCTGAAAAGCAGCAGGGGTGAGTCTCAATAGAAACTCAGTAGGGGTCACGCGGATCCCCACTGGACAGCGCACAAAGCAAACGGAAGCAACAACAAAGCAGCAGGAACAGCTGGTGTAGCAAAGCGTGAAAAGCTACACTACAAAGCTGTAAAACTACCGCTAAAAGCAATAAAGAAACAGACGGGAAGTAGGAGTAGGGAACACTCAGGAGAGGGTGAGAACCCGCACCAAACAAGGGGCTACCGAACTAGCCTCGGCATCCCAAACTACTCCAAACAAAAAGGCAACAGATGGATGACCCTAGACTCACACAGAAGGGTACATCAGTCTGCCAACCAGCCCAAACAAAGGCGAAGGCAAACGCCGACGCCGGGAAACAGACAAAACACGACAGAGAACGTCGTGCACAAAGCCCCACGCACGAACAGAACACCGTGCGGACAACAAAACACTGACCCCGAGTGCAGCCACGAACGGGCAACTCGCAAAGGTCACAACGCGCAAGAAAACGCGAAGAGCTACGCGTCACGTGACGGAAGCACCCCCTTAAAAAGCCAGCTGCGTCCACTGACGTCTTATGCCGCACCTCAAGTGTCTCGCCTACAGCACTGCTACTACAACAGCAGAGACATCGACACAAGCTGAACCAAACAGGAACAACAAAACAAGTAACTAGTCAGGGTCACGCCCGTCGACGTAAGAAAGGACCACCAGAATGAAGACCAGACACGTCCACTGACGACTTATTGTAACGACCCAGAGTTCAGGATACCGATATACCGATAACATCGATACACCGATACCAAGAACTGGGGAAGCCACCCAAGAGGCTAATGAGGCCCCTGAAGGGTTAGAAGAAAAGTGCTGAGGGTATGCATAACGAATTGGAATTTAGAACGCGCAGCTTAAGATTAAGCAGTAAAATAACACAAGTGCGGAAGCAATTCAAAATAACCAGAGTGATATGTATATAATTAGTCCAGAGTCACAAAGTACTAGTCCACAAAAGAACAACTACACGGGGCATACCCCGACAAATGAACTACACAAGCCGCAAAAAGGCAGCTCGTGCACAGCTGGCAGCTAGGAACGATCCCGAAACAGCACACTAAACTCCGGGAGGCGGCGGGCGCGGCTCACCTGAAAGGAGAAGGGTGAGTCACAGCCAGACTCAGTAGGGGTCACGCGGATCCCTACCTCGCACTAAACAAGCAGACATGTATAAATAACAGCAATTAGAGCATGCATTTAAATAAATAGCAGGCAATGGCATGATTAACTAAACACAAGAAAGCTGTAAACTCTATCTAAGCAGGTATAACAGCTACCATATGCCAACAATAATTAAATGCAAGCGACTGAAGCTAAAACTACCGAACAGAATAAGCTGCAACTAATCCAAGCAACAAGGACGGACAACCACCGGGAGCAGAAACCAGATGCGTCCACTGACGACTTACACTGCGTCTCAAGCACTCGCAGTCGGCGAACGACAAGCTGAGCGCGTAAACAGTACCAGACCAAGTGACCAGTCGGAGTGGCACCCATCGGTGTCAGTCCTCAGTCTCCGACCACGTGTGCACACACTGACTCTAGCCCCGAGCCAGGCCCTCTAGCTAGTTTTCCCCCTTGGTAGGACGCTACCATTGGCCGGGAGCCCACGGAACTAGCTTACAAACCGTGAATGGGAATCACCCCTCCGCTATCCTCAAGCGGGTCGGCACTCAACAGACCTTAGGGCTACAACAGTGGCTCCATTGCATGGAAAGAAAAGCTATTCTATTGGTATAAAACACGCCACAATATATTTAAAACAACACGAATATGGCATGAATATAGAAAGAAACACATAACAGATGGGCTGGGAATATATTACAGCCATCGGGGAAGCGGCGGTCAAAGACTCACGCGCCACATGCAAACGACGGTCGGGGGTCGGCGCGTTACTTCAAGAATGACGCCCCAGTCCCCATCCGTCACTCCCTTCAGGGTTCCAGCTCAAGAGGCACTAAAGGGCATGTAACGGTGGGGGCCCTGCGCGTTACTTCGAAGCAACGCGTGGGGTCACCGCCGTCACATCCACCCGAGGCTCAAACCACCTATCAGCGTTCTAATCTGATAGCAGGCGAAGTGACGCCCCGGTCTAGGCGCGTCGGACCGAAACGACGGTCGGCCGACTGGCCGTCGGGCGCATCGCCTGACCAGAACTACGGAAAATAGTTGATGAGTAACGGGTGGGTGCCCCACCGTTACTCTCCAAGTAACGCACCACCAATGGGCCGCTATTTGGAAGTGACGCGTCCACTATGACCGTCAGGCGAGTGACGGTTCCTGGCAGGACCGTCACTTCCCCTGGGTTACGGGCGGGTACGGTTTATAAACCGACGCCCTCCCGGACGGCTGAAAACGCCGGGTATCGACGAAAAACCTGATCACCTGCCAAACCATGCATGCTAGACAATAATTTAACATCTAAATCTAGCACATGCAAGGCCTAAAACGCATTAAACTCAAGATTGAAGCTAAAACCCCAAAAATGGAAATATAGACATTAAGCATGCTACGGGGTGCTAATCAACAAACGGGCTAAGGGAAACGATCCTAGCAAGATCGAGATTCCATCCCCCTACCTTTCGCAAGTCAAAACCGTCGAGCGGGCCGCATGCAAGGAGGAAGAGCCACGGAGCTTCCACGCTCCACCTCGCTCCCACGATCACCGATCCACGCCGAAGTGGACACCCACGCGCTCTACTCGACGCGAGGAATCCAACGGTGCCAACCTCTCCTCAATCCGATCTCGTTTCGCCCGAGTTCCCTAGGAGAGGGAGGGGACGATGGTGAGAAGAGAGAGAGGGAGAGGGTGAGAATGAGATCGACGGGAAGGGAGAGAGAGTGAGGGTGAGAGATTATAAAAAATAAAAAATAAAATTAATATATATATAATAGAATCATTATATATATAAAAATCTTATTAATATTCAATAACCCTCATTAACTCCAAACAAATCCGGAAAAATGCCAGACAAATTCCTAAAAAATCCAGGAAAATAGCTGAAAACTCCAGAATCAATAATAGAACAAAAACCAACAAGGATCCCTTAAGGCACGGGTCTTACAGTCCCTCCCTCCTTACAGAAATTTCGCCCTCAAAATTTACAACAACCGAAAAGGTGGAAACTGAGGAAGGACATATACCTCACTGGAATAAGAAAGGAAAAAGCAGGCGCATCTCATCTTCACGCTCCCAAGTAGACTCATTACAGGAGCGACGCTGCCAAGCAACCTTTACCAGAGGAATAACCTTATTTCTCAACCGCTGCTCACGACGGTCTTCAATTCCAATAGGAAACTCTGGCGCAGACAAATCAGCGGTCACCTCAGGCCATACTGAATCATCGAGAACATGAGAAGCATCTGGCACATATTTCCTCAATTGAGACACGTGGAACACGTCATGAATAGCTTGCATAGTCGCAGGAAGTTGCAAACGATAAGCCACCTGTCCAATAGCTTCAACAATCGGAAAAGGGCCAACATACCGCGGACTAAGCTTTCCACGCTTCCCAAATCTGGAAACACCTTTCATCAGAGATATTTTAACAAACACCATATCTCCTGGCTCAAATTGTAGTGGACGTCTGCGCTGATCTGCATAGCTTTTCTGTCGACTCTGAGCCGTCAACAATCTCTGCCTGATCAGACGAACCACATCAGAACATTGCTGCACCATGTCGGGTCCTGTCAACAATCTGTCACCAACATCAAACCAATTCAGAGGAGTTCGACAAGGACGACCATAAAGTGCTTCATAAGGAGCCATTCCAATACTGGAGTGAAAACTGTTATTATAAGCAAATTCAACAAGTGGCAAATGCTGACTCCACGAACCCTGCCAATCAAGCAACACAATCTCAGCATGTCTTCCAGAGTCTGAATAGTCCTCTCTGACTGTCCATCTGACTGAGGGTGATACGCTGAACTGAAAGCTAACTCAGTGCCCAAAGCTTTCTGGAAACTACGCCAGAAGCCAGAGGTAAAATGCGGGTCACGATCTGACACAAGTGAAACAGGCACTCCATGAAGTGGCACGATCTTCTGCACATACAGCTCGACCAACCTCTGCACATTCCAAGTAACCTTGATAGGTAACAATCTGGCAGTTTTAGTCAATCTATCGACCAACAACCAGATGCCATCAAAACCTTGAGAAGTCCGAGGTAAACCCACCACGAAATCTGTAGTAACATGGTCCCATTTCCACATTGGAATCTCTAATGGCTGAAGCAAACCACCTGCCTTTTGATGTTCGGCTTTAACTAACTGACAAGTCAAGCACTTAGAAACAAATATAGCCACGTCTTTCTTCATACCTAGCCACCAGAACTGCTTCTTCAAATTCTGATACATCTTGGTGACACCCGGATGAATAGCAAAACGAGAACCATGGGCTTCACTCAAGATCTCATTCCTCAAATCTACATCAGCGGGAACATATAATCTGCCTTGAAAACTGACAACCAGCTCCGTGTCAAAATCCACATCATATCTCGATATAACACGAGCCAAATCAGAATCAGCCTGTTGGGCCTCTTTAATCTGCTGATATAAAGCTGAACCCAAAACCAAGGTAGCACAAACTGCCATCCTCGGATCAACAGGAAACTCTGCACTGAATGCCTCGCTCGGAAGCTGTTCCCACAATTTCCATTCATGAAGCAACAACTGACTGACCTGTACTTTCCTGCTCAGAGCATCGGCCACAACATTCATTTTACCTGGCTGATAGGAGAGTGTAAAGTCAAAATCTTTCATGAATTCCATCCATCGACGTTGCCTGAGATTCAAATCCTTCTGGGAGAATATATACTGTAAACTCTGATGATCAGTAAAAATCTGAAATTTCTCACCATACAGATAATGTCTCCAAATCTTTAAGGCAAAAATAACTGCAGCTAGCTCCAGATCATGAGTGGGGTAATTCTCTTCATGTCGTTTCAACTGCCGGAATGCATATGCGATAACTTTACCATGTTGCATCAGCACTGCACCCAGACCTATTCGAGAAGCATCAGTACAAACTAGAAAACCACCCGAGTCGGAAGGCAAAGTCAACACAGGAGAAGAAGTCAATAGCCTTTTCAATTCAACAAAGCTAGCCTCACACTGATTCGACCAGACAAACGGTACATCTTTACGAGTCAGTTTAGTCATCGGTGCTGCAATCCTTGCAAAATCTTGAATGAATCTGCGGTAATACCCAGCCAATCCTAGAAAACTTCGTATCTCAGTGATGGTCCTCGGTCTCTGCCAACTCAAAACGGCATCAATCTTTGCAGGGTCCACTGCCACTCCATCACCAGAAATCACATGACCAAGAAAATGAATTTCCCGAAGCCAGAATTCACATTTACTGAGCTTCGCATAAAGCTCGTGATCCCTTAGAGTCCGCAGAACGATCCTCAAATGCTGTACATGATCTTCATCAGAGGCAGAATAGATCAAGATGTCATCAACAAAGATCACCACAAACTGATCAAGAAATGGACAAAAAATACGCTGCATTAGGTCCATGAATGCTGCTGGGGCATTAGTCAAACCAAACGGCATGACTAAAAATTCAAAATGACCATATCGAGTGCTGAAAGCAGTTTTCTCCACATCGGATTCCCGGATCCGTAACTGAAAGTAGCCAGACCGGAGATCAATCCGTGAAAAGACAGTAGCAGACTGTAACTGGTCAAACAAATCGTCAACCCTGGGAAGCGGATACTTATTCTTGACAGTCACCTGATTCAGCTGCCTGTAATCAATACAAAGCCTCAGGCTTCCATCCTTCTTTTTCACAAACAATACTGGAGCACTCCACGGAGAAAAGCTGGGGCGAATATAACCCTTTCCCAGTAACTCTAGTAGCTGTGCTCGCAGTACTTTCAATTCAGCTGGAGCCATACGGTATGGTGCCTTTGCTAAGGGGCCGGTACCTGGAATCAGTTCAATCACCATCTCTATCTCTCGCTCTGGAGGCAAGCCTGGCAACTCGTCAGGAAAAATATCAGGGAACTCACAAACAACCGGAATATCACAAACATCCCGTCGTGGTTTTTCAACAACGACCACTGAAGCTAAGAATCCCTGGCAACCTGCACTAAGCAACCTGAAGGCTCGAATAGCAGAAATAACCATACGAGAAGATCGGGATCGAATACCTTGAAAATAAAAGGCTGATTTTCCCTGCGGCTGAAAATAGACCTTCTTCGATCTGCAGTCTACCACAGCTCCATAATGCTCCAACCAATCCATTCCCAGAATAACATCATAATCTGCCAGCTGCAACGCATACAATCTTGCCGGCAATTGGTGATTATCAATCACCACAGGAGATTCTTCCAGACACAGAGGTGTAACCATGAAATCTCTAGAAGGCAATTCGACAAACATCTCACAAGACGTCTCGGAAGTCGGTTCGTCAATACATGCCATAAAATCCTCAGAAATAAAAGAGTGAGAAGCACCAGAATCAAACAAGACACGAGCTGAATGACCATAAAGCATAATCGTACCTTCCACCAGATGGGACGCAACAGCATCAGCTCTAGTCAAATGAGAAACCTTGCCTTTTTGCTTCTTAGAACTAGCTGAAGATTGTTGAGAAGACGCCGATGCCTGAGAATAAAATTGTTGAGCTTGCGGTGCAGGAGGTCTAAACTGCGGTTGCTGAGGTTGAGAGAACTGAGGAACTTGCATTTGTTTCGGCCTCAGCGGGCAATCCCGAACCACATGACCAGGCTGGTCACACCGGAAGCAAACAACAGGTAGAGAACACGGCTGGCCCTTGTGACGACCACCGCATCTTCGACACGTCCATGGCTGACCCTCAGCTGAGCTCTGACGAGTCTGAGAAGAAGGTGCGGTCGGCTGCTGAACAGAATCTGTACCGGACGGCTGCTGGAAAAACTTCTTCTTCTTCTTCGTGAACCGCTTGAACTTGGGCTTGGAAGGAGAGGAAGCACTGGAAATCTCTGACTGGACCGAAGGAACACCTGGCACTGGCGGTCGGTAAGTCTGCTGCGACTGAACTACCGGCTGCACTGACCCTGCCTGAGGATATCCACCCGGTCTCGCCATCTCCAGCTCAAGTGCCATAGCTGTCTGGCACGCACTATCCAAATCCGCAACACGACTAGCAATCAGAGGCATCTTCAACTCGGGCCTCAAACCTCGCAGAAATTGCTGGGTCTTCAAAGCTTCACTGGCCAGCACATGAGGCGCATACTGACCCAACTCCATGAACTTATTCCGGTACTGAAGCACGGTCATATTGCCCTGAGTCAATTCCATAAATTGATACATCTTGTCCATCTGCAAGCAGGCAGGAGTATAGGCACGCTCGAAAGCAGCAACGAACTTTGCCCAAGTGATCTGCCGAAGAGGTCTAGAACGGAAAGCGATCTGCCACTCGGCCTTCCACCACATGATAGATGTACCCTGGAGATGGAAAGCAGCAAGCATAACTTTCTCATCTTCAGCACACTCCATCGATACGAACACATGCTCGATCGCATCCAACCATTGCCTTGCCACTTCTGGATCAGCTTAACCATCGAAAGCAGGCGGGTTGAACATAAGAAATTCCTTCAATGCCTTGCCTCGACTGCCAGGCGCTTCAACAGGAGGAGCAACAATCGGCGCTGGAGGAGGAACAACTGGAACAGCAGGAACTGCAGGAGGAGGTGCAGAACCACTATCTTCCCTGGGCGCATCTCGAGGAGCACGAGGAGGTCTTCCTCGACGAGGAGGCATAATTACACTGCCAAAGCACAAATCAATCGCAGTTAATCAATCACACGGAAAACATCCTATGCCAGCAAAGGACGACACAATGGACTAGCTCTGGACAAGCGCAAATTTCAATTCCTTATACAATTCCTCAACTAACGCTCTGATACCAACTGTAACGACCCAGAGTTCAGGATACCGATATACCGATAACATCGATACACCGATACCAAGAACTGGGGAAGCCACCCAAGAGGCTGATGAGGCCCCTGAAGGGTTAGAAGAAAAGTGCTGAGGGTATGCATAACGAATTGGAATTTGGAACGCGCAGCTTAAGATTAAGCAGTAAAATAACACAAGTGCGGTAGCAATTCAAAATAACCAGAGTGATATGTATATAATTAGTCCAGAGTCACAAAGTACTAGTCCACAAAAGAACAACTACACGGGGCATACCCCGGCAAAAGAACTACACAAGCCTCAAAAAGGCAGCTCGTGCACAGCTGGCAGCTAGGAACGATCCCGAAACAGCACACTAAACTCCGGGAGGCGGCGGGCGCGGCTCACCTGAAAGGAGAAGGGTGAGTCACAGCCAGACTCAGTAGGGGTCACGCGGATCCCTACCTCGCACTAAACAAGCAGACATGTATAAATAACAGTAATTAGAGCATGCATTTAAATAAATAGCAGGCAATGGCATGATTAACTAAACACAAGAAAGCTGTAAACTCTATCTAAGCAGGTATAACAACTACCATATGCCAACAATAATTAAATGCAAGCGACTGAAGCTAAAACTACCGAACAGAATAAGCTGCAACTAATCCAAGCAACAAGGACGGACAACCACCGGGAGCAGAAACCAGATGCGTCCACTGACGACTTACACTGCGTCTTAAGCACTCGCAGTCGGCGAACGACAAGCTGAGCGCGTAAACAGTACCAGACCAAGTGACCAGTCGGAGTGGCACCCGTCGGTGTCAGTCCTCAGTCTCCGACCATGTGTGCACACACTGACTCTAGCCCCGAGCCAGGCCCTCTAGCTAGTTTTCCCCCTTGGTAGGACGCTACCATTGGCCGGGAGCCCACGGAACTAGCTTACAAACCGTGAATGGGAAACACCCCTCCGCTATCCTCAAGCGGGTCGGCACTCAACAGACCTTAGGGCTACAACAGTGGCTCCATTGCATGGAAAGAAAAGCTATTCTATTGGTATAAAACACGCCACAATATATTTAAAACAACACGAATATGGCATGAATATAGAAAGAAATGCATAACAGATGGGCTGGGAATATATTACAGCCATCAGGGAAGCGGCGGTCAAAGACTCACGCGCCACATGCAAACGACGGTCGGGGGTCGGCGCGTTACTTCAAGAATGACGCCCCAGTCCCCATCCGTCACTCCCTTCAGGGTTCCAGCTCAAGAGGCACTAAAGGGCATGTAACGGTGGGGGCCCAGCGCGTTACTTCGAAGCAACGCGTGGGGTCACCGCCGTCACATCCACCCGAGGCTCAAACCACCTATCAGCGTTCTAATCTGATAGCAGGCGAAGTGACGCCCCGGTCTAGGCGCGTCGGACCGAAACGACGGTTGGCCGACTGGCCGTCGGGCGCATCGCCTGACCAGAACTACGGAAAACAGTTGATGAGTAACGGGTGGGTGCCCCACCGTTACTCTCCAAGTAACGCACCCCCAATGGGCCGCTATTTGGAAGTGACGCGTCCACTATGGACCGTCAGGCGAGTGACGGTTCCTGGTAGGACCGTCACTTCCCCTGGGTTACGGGCGGGTACGGCTTATAAACCGAAGCCCTCCCGACGGCTGAAAATGCCGGGTATCGACGAAAAACCTGATCACCTGCCAAACCACGCATGCTAGACAACAATTTAACATCTAAATCTAGCACATGCAAGGCCTAAAACGCATTAAACTCAAGATTGAAGCTAAAACCCCAAAAATGGAAATATAGACATTAAGCATGCTACGGGGTGCTAATCAACAAACGGGCTAAGGGAAACGATCCTAGCAAGATCGAGATTCCATCCCCCTACCTTTCGCAAGCCGAAACCGTCGAGCGGGCCGCATGCAAGGAGGAAGAGCCACGGAGCTTCCACGCTCCACCTCGCTCCCACGATCACCGATCCACGCCGAAGTGGACACCCACGCGCTCTACTCGACGCGAGGAATCCAACGGTGCCAACCTCGCCTCAATCCGATCTCGTTTCGCCCGAGTTCCCTAGGAGAGGGAGGGGACGATCGTGAGAAGAGAGAGAGGGAGAGGGTGAGAATGAGATCGACGGGAAGGGAGAGAGAGTGAGGGTGAGAGATTATAAAAAATAAAAAATAAAATTAATATATATATAATATAATCATTATATATATAAAAATCTTATTAATATTCAATAACCCTCATTAACTCCAAACAAATCCGGAAAAATGCCAGACAAATTCCTAAAAAATCCAGGAAAATAGCCAGAAATTCCAGAATCAATAATAGAACAAAAACCAACAAGGATCCATTAAGGCACGGGCCTTACACTTATACTGCGTCTCAAGTATCTACACGAGCCTGGAACGTGGCAAATGAGACACGTAACAGTAACCAAGGTCAAGAACTAGTCAGGGTCACACTCGTCAATGTCAGTCCAAGCCCCTGACCACGTGTGCACACATAGGCTCAATGCCTTGAGCCAGGCCTCTAGCTAATTTTCCCCCCAGTAGGAAGCTACTGCCAAGCAAGGGGGCCCATGGAAACTAGCTTACAAACTGTACATCGGGACTACCCCGCCACCTCTCCCAGGTGTGTCACGTCCCGACGTGGAAAATCGAGGGCGCGAGCAGTTACGAGGCACTCGTGTCGATCAGAGCATGTACAATTTAATTCTAAGGCAAAGAGATAGAGGTAAATAACTCTTTCATTCCATCAAATAAGGTTTACATCACTAATTTATAAGCCATAAAGGCATGATACAATGTTCCAAATTTCATAATTCCTGTAAGAGTAACTATTGATCTACATAAATCCTAGGGAAAAGAAAAACACTCATTCACTCTTGTCCAATCCCTTGTTCATTTTCATTTCCTGCAACAATTAACCAAAACGTAGGGTGAGCAAAAAGCTCAGTAGGATTTTATATCTCTAAAGCCAGGCAATCTTTAAGTATTTAAAAATTTAAACAATTCGTGTTATGGAGTAATTGATCATGAATTTCAAGTATGAAATTTTTGTACAAGGAATTTTCAAGTAATTTCAAGATAACAAAAGAATTTCAAGATCAAGATAGTAGACAAGACGATGGTCATTTTCAAAAATATATCAAGAACTTTCATGATGAGACGATAGGTACTATCATTAAGACAAGTCAAGAACTTTCATGATGAACTTTTAAGTAACATCGAAGTAGAGCAACCACTTGAACTTTAAACAATATAGAAGTAGAACAATCACTTCTACAAGGATATTTATGATGAACCTTTAAGCAATAACAATATAGAAGTAGAGCAATCACTTCTACCAACACTCAATAGGATTGGCCAAAGCACTAAGGGGACATCACGACGATATGATAGCCCCTCATGGAATATCACTATTTGGCTATACACTTAGGGGTTCTCACAATAGTATGATTACCCCTAACTGTAATAGACCCTGTATTGGTGAATGCCAGCACCTGATCATTATAATACCGGTTTATATTTATACTTTACCTCGCCCGTGGGATCAGATAAGAACCCCTTTATACACTAGCATTTAAATGTCATTTCATTGGGACCCATAGCCCCTACATTTTTCTATATAATTTCACGATATGGCCAAAGAATTTCAAGAACAAGCTCATTTGTAAATAAGTACAGATCTGGCAAAAATTTTGATAATTGCAGAGAGTGGAAAACTCATTTTAGGCATCATGTTTAACGACACTAAGTCGTAGAATTCAATGATGACGATAAACTAAGAAGAAAGTCAAGTAAATAGAATTATTTTAAATTTCATAGTCTAATCTGATGTGTGTTTTTCATAATTAAGTGTTTAAGGTAGGCAGTATAATTTCTAAATTATAAAATCCTGATTTTTGGGTATTTACTATTTATTCATCAATGTACTAGTTATTTGATAAGAAAATAGAGCTTATGTACTAAAAAAAAGTTTTACTTACTGGAAATAATTTTCATGTGTCACTTTACTGCTGAAATGATAAGATAGACTTTCCATGCTGGAATTAACTTTTTATCATGCTGAAAAATTTGTATTTAACATATTAATATGAATACTTAAAATGCTAAATAAATCTCGTATACTAATTTACTGATGAGGTGATGAACATAAGTTTACCATGCTATTTTCCTCAATTTTTTGATAACAAAATAAATTTTTCATGCTGAAAAATATTTTTTCTACATTTATTTGCTAATTATTTGTTTAAGAAAATATGTTTATCATGCTGAGAATACTTTTTAAATAGCTTTAGCATGCTGAAATTAATTCTAATATGCTAAGATAATCCTGAAATACTATACATAATTTTATCTTACTGAAAGAAATTTTTAGCATGCTGAAAATAATTTTTTATACATTCATTTACTAATTTCTTGATAGGAAAATATGCAAAAATTAGTTTTAAATAAACTTATCATGCTGAAAAATAATTTTCCTATCTCAATATGTAGGAGGTAAATTTATCATACCAGAAATAATTTTTAACATGCTGAAACTAATTTTTATACATTACTTTACTAATAACATGACAAAAATAAATTTTTACATGCTGAAAAATAGTTTTAAATAACTTTAGTATGCTGAAAAATAGTCCTAACAGGTTAAATATAATTCTAACATGTTGGAATTAATTTTATCATGCTGGTAGTATTTTTTAACATGCTGTAAATATTTTTCATGCATTAATTTCCTACTTATTTGATAAGAAAATAGGTTTAATCGTGCTAAAAGTAATTTTCATAATTCAATTTCTGATGATATGATAGAAATAAATGTTATCATGCTGATAATAATTTTTGAAACATCAATTTACTTATAAACATACTTTTACATGCTTCAAATAAGTTTTATACCTAAATTTTCTAGTAATATAGACTTATCATGTTGTAAATAGTATTTAACACACTAAAAATACTTTTATTCTGTAAAAACTAAATTTAACATGCTGAATTTAATATTTAAGATGCTGAAAGTAATTTTAACATGCTAATGCTTTACAATTAAGGTGGATTCCAAGTACTATAATCCCATTGTATGGTGGCGAAAGTTTAGTCCCATATTGGAAGTTAGAAAAACTTTCGTGGCTTTATATGTTGGAGAGCTCACCCTTGGGTCAGGACCCAAGGGACATAGGATGTGGGCTCGAGTTGTGTGTGGATACAGAACTAGTAATATATTTATTTATTTATTTGTTTGTGCCGAACCGAGGTGTGATTGGTTATATACATTTTTGCAGTGTCATGAGATACATTTTATATACCCAAAATATTTCATTCTGAGCCCCGGATATTCCGAGAAAATTTTTCAGAACGCACATGAACGCGCTAGCTTATGCTAGCGCGATCTTTAAGATCGCGCTACCTTCGGGTAGCGCGTTCTGTGAAATATATATACATATTTTAAAATTATGTGTTTGACCCTTGAGGGCGGGAAAATACTCTGTATGAACGCGCTATGTCGGGCCAGTGCGTTCAGAGCGCGCTACTGAGTGTTCTGTGAAATATATATACATATTTTAAAATTATGTGTTTGACCCTTGAGGGCGGGAAAATACTCTGTATGAACGGGCTATGTCGGGCCAGTGCGTTCAGAGCGCGCTACTGAGGTATAGCACGTTCTGGACCTGATGAAAAAAATAGGAATACCCCTCCAATAAAATGACCATAACGGAATTTAATAAATGAGCTATCAATGGAAAGAGGACAGAAAAACGAACAAGATGGCATGCTTTAATTAGAGTTTAGCCTGAGAGACACCTACCTTTCAGCAGATCTAATGAGAGGTAATAAAAATGCCCAAATAATATGAAACCCTTTGATTTCTCCCAATCCTCCTTCAAATCTCCTTCAATCACCGTAGCTGCATAGTCTTGGCTTCCAGGGATGATTTGAGGGTCGAATGGGGTTCTATTTATAGCCAAAACTTGGCCAAATTTGTCAAGATTCCTTGCCTAACAATGCCAAACTTTCCAACTCCGAATTAGAAGAAAATTTCAATTTTTCTTCTTAATCTAGCCTCTATTTGGTTTGAAACCAATGTAAAAACGGCTAGTCTAAAGTGGGCTGTTAGGTAAGGGTCGATTTTGAGTCAATCTTCCAGAAATGAGGTTATTATAATCCTTCTCAAAAGGTATTTAACATGTGTTATGAATTTAAGGTTAAATATCCTTTAATAAATCCTTTAATCCATCAATCCAGCCCATTATAGATTATCCAATAGGCCAATTGTAATCCTAATCCATCATATGAACTTTTATTGGGCTTGCAATGATTTATCTAAGGGTTAAAACATTTAATTTCAATTTAACTTAAGTAAATTCAAGTAAATTCACTATTCTAGTTTAGAAAAATGTAATTTAGTTATTTCATGAAAAATTTAATTGTATAATTTATTTGAAAAAATTATTTCTCATTTTAAATTATCGGGTTTCTACAAGGTGGACCGACACTAAAGGTCGTCGGTCTACGACTAGTGGTTCCATCACAAGCAAAGAAAAAATAATTCTTTTGGGATCTAAAAATATGCCACAGTTCATAAAAATATTCAAACATGGCGAACATGCATCGATAATTGCATAATGAAATGAATGGAATTACATTCATATTCTGCAGGACTAAACGGTCTAATACAGGGCCGCAAGGAGCTAGGAAACGGTCAAACGACTGACCGCCAAACTTACCCATGCGGTCTACTCCATGACCGCCAAGCCACGAACATTTCATATATTTGGCAAAATGAAACATTAATCGGGAAACGGTCGTATGATTGACCGCTTAGGGATGGAAAATGGTCTGGTCGAAGACTGCTAGGCTTACACCGCCTTACTCGGTCAAAGGGTCGTAGCGGTCGTTTACTGGGCCGCTAAGGTTCACAAACGGTCAGTCGAAGGACCCCTAAGTTCTACAAACGATCCAGGCTGAGACCGCTAAGGTCCACCACCTTACGCCGTGAAGAAAACGGTCTCTGGAAAGACAACAAGCCGTCTAGAGAACCCGATCCGTGGGTAATGCATATGAAACCCCTCCCAATCGATCTAGATCGATGGGAAAACATGTTTAACCTACCTTACATCAATCCTACACCCATTCCATAACATTTATATGCTCAAAAACATAAAACAATGGCCATGGAGGGATCGAAAACACAAATAACAATGTTCATGCTATCAAGACATAAATGATGATGTTCATGCATATAGGCCGGCTATTAACATGCCAAGGGATGGGGAATCAATCCTAACGAGGTAAGGAAGCCATCCCCCTGCTTGGTACAAGCCGAAAACACCGTTCCACGTCTGTTCCACGCGAAGGACGTCGCGCTCCACACATGGGTTCTCGCCTCCACGCTCCACGGTTCGTGTAATGACCCGAAAATTTTATAAAATATTTCTGAATTATTAAATATTCTTTGAGGATTTTTAAAGATCAAAATGGATTAATAAATGAATATTGGGTTAAATAAGTCATTATTAAGGCCCAAGTATGATGAACAATTAACCTAGCCTATTTGAAAACAGCCCAAAAAGTTTAAAGGACCAAGCCCATGAAGTTTGGCCCATATTCTAGAAGATTAACTAGCTTATTCACGGAGTATAAGGATAAGTACCCCTTAATAAGATAATTGAGTGGATAATAGAATAAAAGAGTTTGAATCAATTCAAATTCGGCGCCCAATGACCTTGGTGGTGTATCGTAAAATCGCTAAAAGACTTGTGGCGGACTAGTCCTAGACCGCTACATTCTGTCAGTTCCGTGAGTAGAAGAAAGAGTAAAAAGATTGGATTTTTAAGGTTCTATCACCTAGGGATTGAGATGGGAAGGCTAGTAAACACCTTAAGGACTCTCAGAAGTCGATCTAAAGTTTAATAAGGACTCTAGGATCGTTCTAATCCTCAAACCCTAGCCAAACCCTATAAATAGGACCTAGTGTTGACCTGCGCGACCCTTAAATTTGGCTCGCGTGGAATCAAGGTAAAGAGATATTATTTTGGGAAAGTTCTTTAGAAGTTTTTATTCCCAATACATAGGACTAACATCCCTCAAAATTTCGTGCTAGGAGATAAAGCACACAAGGAGATAGAAGCCTGTAAAGTTACTGGTTCCACATTAGCGACCCAGGAAACTGAGCGAAAGTCCGGTGAAGATCAACGTATTAGAGAACCAAATCGAGGTAATTAGCATTAGTGCCTTTAGAACTTTTTGTTCCCCTTAGTATCTACTTCTTACCCTCCAAGTTTCACGTCATTAGGTCAAGTGGATCAAGAGATATTAGGACGTGAAGTTATTGATTTACAATAGGAAGTGCAGTCTTAAGGGTCGACTTCCAACATCAAATTCAAAGCCTAAAAGCCTTAGCAGAGGTAGGTCATCTCATGAACGACTAAATTATCTTGTTAGGATTAAAAGCCCTCTTATTACACTTGATTTCATGTATTGTGTACAGAGAATTTCATGTTTTAATAGGATCTATACATCCATGCATCCTTCTTAACCCTAATGAACTAAGATAATTCTCTTTGTCATAATACATGAATCCTATGCATATTGTTAGCTTAATCTTTGTTCTATCATGATTGGGAAGTTTATACATGTTGATTTTCAGACATGATGTGTTTTAGACATAGTTCTTCTTATTTTAGTTTTATAGTCAGACGTTCTCTAGCGGCCTAGTCTTTGACCGCAAACCTTGTGTAACGGCCCTACAATAAACCGCTAGACACTCTGTAAACTCAATTTTTATGAAATCTCCGACGGACCATAGATAGACTGTTAAATTCTCTTAGGCGGCCTTACGATAAACCGCCACTTGTCTGTAACGGCTCTATATTAGACCGCCAGTGTTCTATTTTCTATCAACCGAGGTAGATTTAATAACATTCCATTAACTTATAAGTGAGCCTAGTTAACTATGTTATAACTGATAGGTCCTGAAGGGTCCTATATGGTGAGCTCAGATGCCAATAGATAGAACCTATGGAGGCTCTGACACCAACAGAAGTGGTGCTAGTCACGGATTCAGAAGGGGGGGTTGAATGAATCCCCTTATAAAATTAGGCCCAATTGAAAACCAGTGGAAAGGTAAAGATGAGGAAGCAATATGAACAAGTGCCTAGACTGAGCTGGGTGCTCTCTCCGAATGACGAGAGGATAACGGAAGAAATGAATTTCTGAACACTACAGAGTAGACTGATAAATAGACCCAAAATCACCCAACTCACATGAGACCAAAAACAAACGTGCAGTGTGTAATTTAAACACTCACAAGATTTGAAAGACAGAGTGATCACACCTAAGCATTCATCTAGCGAAAACGTGTGAATCAATCAGACCACAGTGCACAAAGAAGTTTTAAGGTGGTTCAGTCCGCAGACCTACGTCCACCCCACACTCCAACCAGAGTGTGGCTTCCCGCTGATACATAGCTTAACAGCTGGGTCTCATAGCTTGCCTACATCCGCTGAGCATCATAGCTTGCTTCCACTGGGCAATACAGCTTAGCCATCCGCTGACACACAGCTTCACCGTTGGGCGTTACAGCTTCGCCGTCCAGAGGATACCACACCTCTGCAACCGCTGGGGCTTACAGCTTAACCCGTCCAGAGGAATCCTCCTATGATATAGCTGAGTAACATAACTTGCTCTGCTGACAAACATCTTGAAATAACGATAAAAAGGAAAACAAGAAACGAGAAATGACAGCGATTGAAAGCTGAAAACACTAAAGCGTAGATATGGCTCTCAAGGAGCTGACTGGATAGGATTTGATCCTGATTCCAGTGGGGACTAATCTTCAGATGAAGCTTGTCTTCTTCTCTTCTCAAACTCTCGATCTCTCTCTCTTTCTGTCTACTTCTTCTTGTTCTACGTTTCTCTGCTGCTCTCTCTTTTTCTCTCTTAAACTCTCCTATTCTTTTGTCTGCTCTTCTCTTCTTTTGCTCCCCAATAGTTCTTCTTGATCTCGCACGAGAGATGTGTTCTTGACTTGCAGAAGGATGACTTATATACTCCCTCAGACTGAGGTCACGCGCTCATGCCCTAGGTGTGACGACCCGGATACCGGATATACCCGATAGGACTACCGAGCAGACCCGATACCACATGGAACCCGCGATGCCTCCCAAGAGCTATAAAGCTCCGAAGGGAAAAAGGATTGCCGTGTAGTACATTGAAGCCACAGAGATATAACAGTAAGTAATTAAATTTCATTAGATCGGTTTGCTAAAGTAGCAGAAATAAAATTACTTTTTAATTAACAGTTGTAGATTTCAATTATACCAGAGTCCAGTCCAAGAAATTAAAGGCAAGTACAGTCTAACAGAAAAGAAAGACGTACCCCGAAGTCGGGGGAAACCGACGCAGGTACCGCTGATAGCTACGGACACACCACACCAGGAACAGCAGAAGCAAAATAATACCACCCACCTGAAAAGCAGGGGTGAGCCTCGTGTCACTGGCCTAGTAGGGGTCACGCGGATCCCCACTGAAAAATAACGCAGTAACACAGAACAATAAAATAGCAGTAGTAGCAAAGCAGGAAAACTACCACTAGAAAGCTGTAAAAGAACACCAAAGCGGAAGGAGTAGAGCAGCTAAAAAAAAAGGGGAAAAGCCCTACTAAACAAAACATGGCTGCCGATCTAACCTCGGCCCCTAAACTACTCCAAACAACAACAACAACAGATGGGTAAACTCTGAACTGACGAAGTCAGGAGTTGTCGATCTGTTTGCAAGCACGAGGCCTAAGACGAAGGCCTACGAGACCAGACAATGAGTCTAGAAAAAGACCTAGATAGACCTAAATGGCCTTAAGCATACAGGACTCGATTACCGTGCACGCTCTTCTAGATACGGCCACACACACACAACTAGAACGTCGTGCACAAGACACAACACTGACCTCGGGCAAGACCACGAGAGGGCTAACCCGAAAAGGTCACGACGCACGAGAAACGTGAGAGTCACGTGTCACGTGACGGAAGTACCTCCTCACTAGAAGAACAGCCAGCTGCGTCTACTGACGTCTTATGTTGCGCCTACAAGTGTCTCGTCTACTATGCCACCCGAAACACGACAGAGACTTGTTGACACCTTGAAAATGAGCAAGGGGGGGAAACAGAATTGAAAAGAAGATTAGACTAACAGTGAAAAATTAATGGTAAAGCTCGTCAACCATCTACCCAGCTGAAGCCTTTTCCGGTCAAGCTGATGTCCGGTTTCGTTGTCAGCCAGACGGCGACACTGATGAAATAGCAGTCAGTTGACTGATGAGACCTCCTATCACGCTTTAACAAGAGCTATATTACTGCCTCGTCCGGAAGTCTACAGGTAATATATCCGACTAAGTCAGATGTTAACTTGTTGACGGATGAGATATGAGCAAAGACAAAGATGAAATCAGAACCGGCAAATGAAGATTATGAAAACCTCTGCAAAGTCGTAACGGAAGAAGAACCTTCTCCATGGGCTATATATACCTAGATTAAGTCTTCTCAGGCTAAAGCTGATATCCGGTTTTGTCATCATGCGGGTGACAATGCTGATGAAATGATGTCCTGTTCTGTCATCGTTCTGGTGACGATGCTGATGAAATCCCAGTCCACTGACTGATGAAGGTCTCCATAATCCCACTAAGACCCGGGTCCACCAACAAAAGGCCTGCTGCGGTTCTAGTATATTCAGGGAGACAGCAAGTCCATGTGAAGCCTTAAAAAAGGGCCTAAATGGGCCTATGAAATGGGCTCACGAAGGTGGCGCCGGGATACTCTACGGATGTCTAGCGCGCCGGGAGCTGCTGCACTCGACAGAGGCGCGCCGTGAAGATGAAGAGTCACGCCGACTCCCATCTGTCGAGAGGTGAGGAGGGGCTGGGTCTATATAAACCCACTCACTCGAAGAAGAAAGGGGGGCCGGCAACCTCATCCAGAAAGAAAGAGGGAAAAAGAGGAGAGAACAGGGGGAGAATAGAACGAGAGGAAGAGAAGGGTTTCGAAGAGGAAAGAGACCAACAGAGAGAGAGAGCCTCCTCCGCTGAGAAAAGAAAGAAGAGATCAACCCGAAGAAAAAGGGAGATGAAGCTCCAGGTGGGCAGGCAGCTGGGGAGGGAGAGGAGTCAATGCTCCGCCCTCCCCCATGTTTCCTTTCTTTTCTCTTTATATATTCCTATGAGTTTCATCTTGATTCACCGGATGTAACCGGGATATCCCGGCCTCTGTTCATCTCCCTTTCCCTCACTCCCTCCTTGTGATTGGTGTGAGTCTTGGGATGATATAATGAAATGAAATGCTACAATGGCCCGTTTGGGTGCCGGGTGATTGAATTATCTGCCATCTACCTCTCCGTCTGCCTGCTGTTGTTTCTCCGAAGCTCCGTTGCCATCCCTCTATGTCTTCTTTTAAATTCCGTAGCATGTTATCCCCCTCCCCAGCCTGATTATTAGTCTGTCGCTTCGTTTAGTTTTCAAATGTCTGCTGTGCTTATTCCAGAGCCAGGGACAGACCATCCCTTGGCCCCTGGAACAAAGCGAAGCTATATAATGACCGCTGTTTATGAGACTCCGGAGTTTCAGATGCTTTCGATCTGACTGCTAACATTATCGAAGTCATTCCTGGGCCAGAGACAGCCATCTCTTGGCTCCCAGGATGATGAAGGATAACATCAAACTGTCCCTGGGACTCTGCGTAATAATGGTGACAGGGATCCTCTGGACCCTGATCTTCCCCAATTCCTCTTCGATCCTGGCCTTCCTTTGGAACCTAAACCTAATCCAGTTCCAATCTGATAAACTGATCCACTTTGACCCCACAGAACCCATCTACCTTGGCCTGAATCATCAAGAAACCCAAAAACAGGGCTCCGGAAACCATTCAAAACCATCTCGGCGTCGTCTCTTACACATCCCGGCGCCACGAATAGTAGAATAGGTAAATAGTTCTCGGCGCAAGCCTTCTTGTGCCGAGAACCCCATCTCTTGGGCGCGCCGAGAACCTATCTCCTGGGCGCGCCGAGAACCCATCTCTTGGGTGCGCCGGGAACTCCATCTCTTGGGCGCGCCGGGAACCCCTTTTCCACCTTGCCTTTGCGCGGGAATCCCATCCAACTTGAGCTACGCCGAGAATCTACCCTGCTGTCCAATTGAGCCTCCGATAGCTTGATCAGACCCACTCAGAGACACCCATGAGTCACCAGACCTGTTCCGGGGATAGATTCGAAGGGAGTCAGACTTCCTTTATGTCCTGTTGTCCCGTGTCGGATTCATGAGTCACCCTTTAAGCTCGGAGGGCTCTGCCACTGCATGAGTTTCGCCGGCTTCCCTAAGGGAAAATCAAACATTGCCCCATGGCAGATATATACAGGTGAGGAGGTTTGGCCTCTCTCTGTCTCTCGGCTTTCATCCCGGCACTCCGTGGGTGATAGCCTATTTCCCCCTGGGCATAATCCAGATTAAGGGGAAATGCTGCCGAAATATCGATTGACGCTTTAACCCCGGCAAGCCTCGAGAAGCGTATATCATACGCCTCCCGTCCGGCTCAATCCCTCAGGGAATACAAACACTGCGAGGCCCTGTGGACGCCAAAAAATGACGATGATGCTCATGGCGACATTCGCGTCTACACATGCGAGCGCGAGTCGAAGACGGAAATGCCGAATAAACCTCATGCCTCGCCCGATCAGGACGAGAACTCGCTTGGTGGTCCGCTACTCGCTAAGGAAGCCCCCTAAGCAGAAGATACAGCTACAACGCTCCGACCGGCCATATCGAGAGCTGAATCAAAGAAAAGTCGGGAACTCCAGTATAGTCTCGGGATGCACCGAAAGTCATGCAAAGTCTGAGACCAAGCCCCAAAGGCTGTAAACATAATATTATGAAGGCCATACGTTGCAACTATAACATTCCAGGAGCGCCAACGCTCGAATAAATGGCTGCGACTTCGAAAAGAATCCATTCGACTCTTAAAACGGCACGAAGGTGCCTTAAAACGGCGCGCCTTAAAACGGCGCGCCCCCCTCTTAAAACAGCACGCCCCTTTTCCTTTTGGCTACACAGCGCGCGAAGGGGCATCCCCTTTGATGCTTAAAATGGCGCCCCTTTGAATAGGGCGCCGTTTTAACCCCTCATTCTGTTCTCTGAAGCGTTTCCCCGACGCGCAATCAACCCATCCCATCCGCCAGCCGATACCCTGTTTTTGCATCAGCCTGGTGCCTAGAGGGCATTCAATGCTCTGAAGCCCTGTCTCCATGGGCATTCAATGCTCTGGAGCCCGATCTCCACCTCCGTTCGACAACGTAGCTGCATCAACGGTGAAGACAAGCATCCATGGTGGAGAAGCGGCAGCAGATCCTCCCGGCAAACCTGCGAACATCCCATCCTAGGATGAGCGCCAGTGTACGGCATGAATCAGCAGCATCCAACACAACAACAACGTTGTTGCGAACAAGGCAGGGGTGGCGGTAATCCTCACCCCCACTGTCCATTCTATAAGAGGCATGCTCCACTGGAGAAGAAGAATAGAAGAGAGAGGCTCGAACCGCCCCCCATGGGCGATTGAAGAGAGGAAGATCCTGGCTTTTCCCCCAGCAGGCCATCCAAAAAAGGAGAAGAGAAGGTGCTCTCGGCTGTGGGCAGAAAAGAGAAGAAGAAAAAAGAGAGGAGGAAGCTCCCGTCATCCACACCGGCAAGGTGAAGAGAAAGAGAGAGGGTGTGAGTGTGAGAGGTGAGTCGAGGGGGGGGGTCTGTGTCCCTTTTTTTTCTCGTATGTATCTTCTTCTTCCCCCTTTTGCAATGTATTCCACTCCCATCCCGGGGTGAACTCTCTCTGCGTCAACTTCTTCCCCATTTGTGAGGATGAATAAGAGAAAAGGGCCCTTCTGCAAGCTCAGTGTTTTCTCCGTTCCGATCTACACCTCCCTTCCACCCTCTCTAATCGTCCAGCTACCTTCGAGGCTTGCTTGTCCATAGCATGTCCCTCAAGGGAACCCGTCACCGGATGAACATTCATGGCCCTCGTGGCAAACATCTGTCCCTCGTCGAAGATTCATCGCCCGTGAGTCGTGGTCTCTCTTGAAGGCTAGCCCTCGAGCGCTCCACACTCACACATGGGTTCGGACCGCCGTAAGGCCACTCCGATTTTTGAGGGTCACCCCGGAGCAATCCGTTTGCTGGCCTTCGCTTCTCTCTTGCAAGCCCCGGTCTAGGGGAGATGCTGCCCGATTTTCGTCAGGGGATTAAGAACACTCAAGAACAAACTGAACGTTTAGTTTCACATACAACAACTTCTGTGAACGACCATTGAACCTCTGTGAATCAAACCCCCCGAATAAAACACTTAAACCTCCTGCTCACTCACCTTAACAAACCATCAATGATGCTTAAACCTTCGTCCTATTGATCTATGGTGTCAATTGAACAATCAATCTAACTATTGACCCCCTCTGCAGGCTAGAGAATCAAGAACAGAAAGCAAAACAAGTCCACAGAACGAATAAAAAAACTCAGGAGATGATGTCCCGACGTGGCCTAATCCGGCGCGGTCACTATTTCACCGCGCCGGTTTAACACCATTCTCATAATCCCTCGTCTCCTTCTTTGAACGCTAAAACGGCGCGCCCTTTCATTCTCTACCCGTTAACCGGCGCGCCCTTCTCTCCTAGGCTTGGACCCCCCTTAACCGGCGCGCCCCATTTCCTCCCTTGCAACCCTTAAAACGGCGCCCCTATAACCGGCGCGTCCCCCCCTTTTAACGTCCTAAACCGGTGCCCATCTGTGCTCCACTATTCACCTTAAAACGGCGCCCCATTTCCTCCCTTGAGCTCTAAAACGGCGCCATCCTCTTCCTTCGCTAACCGGCGCGCCTCCTTAATACAAAAAGGGAATAAACAAGCAAAAAAAAATAATGATAAAAGGTCAATCATGCTAATAAAAGAATGAAAGGAACTCCATCACCTCGCAGGTCGATCCACGTGTGAGGGCGCACGTTGGTGAGTTCGGGCTCTACACCTAACAATTCACTCCCCTCGGACTGGGTGCAAAGAGAAAATCAATGATGCCTTGTGGTATCGGGCGTGGACCTCGGAACCCCCGACATGGTCATGATCCGAACACATCTCAGGCCAATAGTTCGTTAACTCGACCCGCTTCTCTCGGGATCTAATCCCGCAACTCCACATTAAACTTGTCGTACCTACGGTAGACATCTGTACGGTTTTATCGTCGTCCTTGACGCTACTAATACGAACCTCCGTTCGAATAAGGAATGGTCCGTTAGTGACCGACGTATATACCGAGATCCAATCTCGCACCCACAGGAAATGTGCCGTACCTCCGGTATGTCTTTGTCGTGGTCGTCGATGTTTCGAATATGGGCTTACGTCCGAATACTGAATGGTCCGTTAGTGACCGACGTATATCCCGGGATCGAATCCCGTGCTTGCATTAAAACTTACCGTACTCACGGCAGACATTTGTACGGGTTTATTTCCGTTTACGTCTTCAATACGGATCTTTGTCCGAGCATAAAATGGTCCATGAATGACCAACAAAATCTGAATGGAACGAGACGGCTCTCGCCTTCCCCGACCACGCGTGTGGGAGTATCAATAAGACCTTCGTGAGTCACGTCTGGACCTCGGGTTCGCCCCAACCATGGTCATTACCTGACCCACATCTAGGCCTATAGCCAGCTATCTCTATATACGTCTTTGTTTTGGAATCTAGTCCCTGGACACTTTCCCGCCGCCCTTCGGCACCGGAGATATTAATGATGCCCACGCAAGCCTCGTTTGGACCGCGGGAGGCGCCCCCGAAATGGTCATGACTCGATCTCGCACCGGGCCAATAAACTCGCTGATTTCTGACCGCTCTAACCGGGATTCAACCGAATGCCTCCTATCCCTTTGAACAATAAACTTGCCGTACCCCGGCATACATATGCTCCAGTTTTCCCCGTGATGATCACGATTCTCTAAAGCCGGACGCTCGTCCGAATATCAAAATGGTCCCTTGAGTGACCGACATATTTCGAATGCTCGCTTCCCTAGACATCGAGCTTTCCGACTGATTCGAGACTGCTATCGGCTTGTTTCTCTCGATATATTTTCCTGGCCATGAGGCCCCTTTTCCCGGCGATTAATCAAGGGTGTTCCCCTCTCCGAGGGGATGTAAATGACGCCGTGACCTTTATGGCGCGGCGGGTTCCAGTCCCGACACGAACCACACAATCGTCTGATTAGTCAGATCGAGCGCACAATAAATCGTCACTTTGTGACTGGCATGCCCACGCACTTAATAAACGCCAATAAACAAATAAACAATGATTTTGTCAAATAAAAAGTGCGTCCACAGGCCCTTGGCCGGATGAGAAACGTGAAAGGGGACATGTGCCCGATGATTGTCCAGGCCCCGTCCCACCACTGCGTGGACGGTGTCATATCTCTACCCGGCACGACCCACATAAAGGGGTCACGTCGGTTTATTAATCTATCGTCTATTCAATTATGTCCCTAGAATAATAGGAATTTCCATATTTCGCACCATCAATTTCAGCCGCCCCTAGCGGCCTCCTATGTTGGCGTTTAATCAAGGGTTGTCCTTCTTAGGAAGGGCGTAATTAACGTCATAGCCTTTATGGTATGACGGACTTCCGGTCCCGACTTGGACTTCACAATCGACTGACCAAGTCAAGTCGAGCGCATAATAAAAATTGTCACTCTAGTGACTGGCACGCCTAATAAATCCAACCAATGAAACATCCAGACGAAAAGAATCCCCGCGTCCTCAAGTCTGGCACGCCCGGTGGGACCGAGTCTCCCTTTATCTCTACGCCAAAATAGGAGGCCTGGTGGGCCCCCCCTCAAATTTCTGATTCTGTGTGCTTTCTCTATTTCCAGGAAGCTAGGATGATGGCTGGAATCATGTCTGTGTGCTTTGACCAGCAAGCGGTCGAGGCACATGTTCGAGAAGGCTACCTGGCGGTACCTCTTTCATTCGGATCGATGCCGCCTGCTATCGGAATGCCCAACTACCTGGGACTCATTTTCACTGATCTGCTCGAGATTGACAACCAGGAGCCAAAAGCTATTGTCGAGACGTCGCCGCAAGCTACCGGTCCCAAGAAGAGCCCGGTGATGAAGAATACTCCTGGGGTCGTGTCCTGCTTTGTCCATCACGAAGCAAGGAGGAGCGCACCCTCTGCTGCTGCTGGAAAAGTAGGAAGATCCGACCGGAGAGCACGATCCACTGCTGCGGGTCGTCGGATATCCAATTCGGGGAAGACAATGCTGATTGGAGACATCCGGGCGAACCTCAATGGTTGCCTAAGGGAGGTCAAGCCGGATGTGATCGTCCCAATGGTACCTACCACCAATAGGTTCCGAGTACTGGCTACTAGGAGGGCCGACATGGAACATGGAGATAGAAGGCCACTGGCACCAAAGCCGCCCAAATTCAGGCAGATCTGGCAGCCGAAGAAAATCCAGAGCTGGGCCCCAGCTCAAGATGAAGGAAAAATTGCTGATGCTGCTATTGCCCGCTTCAGAGCAGGGAGCAGAAGAGGAGAAAGAAAGGATGAAAGAGAGGCTGTTGCTGTTCACCCCAGGGCTTGGGGTAGGAGAGATGAGGAAGAGAATGAAGGAAGGAATATGACTGCTACTCGCCCCAGGATGAGGGGCAGAAGATATGAGAAAAAAGAAGACCTCATGGTCACCCACCCCATGGTCGGGGGCAAAAGATGGGAAAGGAAGAACTATGTTGTTGCTACCAACCGCCGCCAGGATGGGAGTAGAAGGTTCAGGGAGGAAGAGAATAAGTGAACCAGTCGTTGTTGCCATTTCAAGAAGACCGAGAGTCTGTGCTAGACAGGCCGATATATTCAAATACTCCAAAGCCGAGCATCTGACTGCTCAGGTGGCAAGACTGGCTTGTCAGCGGAAAGGCCAGGAAAGACTGATGCCCCGACCAGAGCCACGAGGGCACAGTCAAGAGGAGATGAAACAAGTGGTTCAAGACTACTTTCACTACCTGGGGAATTCTTCCCTCGGGCAGTGAAGATTATCCCATGCCTTGGGCACCATAGATGAAGAAGAAGAAGCCTTTCAAGAAGCAATGATCGGAGTCTCCTCCTCCGATTCCAATGACTATGAAGAAGGCCACAGAGTCGGGTATGGGAAAGAAGACCTGCACAGGGAAGAAGCCGAAGAAAGAATATTGGTCTTTGACCGGCTCAAATACCCCGACCAGGTGAAAAGGAAAGTCTACAGGCAGAGGGAGAAGATGCAGATCTTCGCCTGCAATATGGCCAGACTTGTCAAAAGGCGGGACATGTTACCGACTCCGCCAGATGAACTGCTCAGACTAGCAACCAGACCAGGCCCCGTCACAAGGAGAAGTCAGGCGGCCAAAGAGAAAATAAAGACTGATGATGAAGCCCGCAAGATCACCACCATGACAGTGAATGTGGTGACAGCAGAAGAGGAAGACAATCCCTTCGTCAATGACGTTTAAGGGACTTCAGAAGAGATGCAGATCCCGTCAACCCTGGATCCCATGATCCAGATGATGTTTAGAAGATATCAACAAGAGATCAGTGCTCTCAGAAGACAGCTGAATGAGAGGCAGGAAGCTACACTGGTCTCCAAGCAAGCCGAGCTTGTGGGGCAGACTTCCAGCTCAACAGAAATGGCTATACCAGCTAATCCTCTCCCGGTCGATAAGGGCAAAGCACTGAGCCAACCTGTTCTACAGTAAACAGCAGCTCAGCCCTCTGTGTCTCAGACACAGCCCACCGTGCCCACCTTGCGCGCAACGGTGATGACAACTACTTACAGTCAGTAATAAGCTCACTTCTTCCCGGAGAACATAGATCCAGCCGTAGCCCACAAGCTGATGATTGAAAAGATTATGGAGATGAAGCTGTCTGAAAAGACTGGTGATGATGCTGGTACCTACGATGTGTACAAGGTACCGTATCCTCCCCAGTATGCTGCTAAGAAACTACCGCCAGGCGTCAATAAGCCGCTGAAGTTTGAAAATTTTAATGGCCAGGGCTCCCCCAGGGAGCACATAGCTTACTATACCACAATTATGGGCGACTTGGCAGCTGATAAAGCTTATCTGCTTAAGTTCTTTGGCTCATCCCTCACTGGGTTAGCCTTTGAATGGTATTCAAGCCTGCCGACTGGATCAGTGGCCGATTGGCCTGATATGCAAAGGAAGTTCCGCGATAGATTTCATGTCACGAAAAGAGAAATTACAATAGCAGAGCTATATGCAACCAGACAAAGGCAAGATGAAACAACACTGGACTACATCAAAAGGTGGAGGAACTTAGCTATGAGATGCAGAAGACCTCCTCATCAAGAAGATGCAGTGCAAATATGTAAGCAGAGCCTCAGGAGAGAGGTACTAGGGCCAGTCATCCGGATCCCCACTCATAACCGGAGAAGACAAGTCCCCCTACCTGCACATAAGGAAGTAAGTCCTGCAGCCAGGCGTTTACAACAGTATATTAATGGGCTCGATGAATATGAACAGAAAAAGCCCGGGCACCTGCTGGTGAAAGACTGTACACTCTGGGAACAGCTCGAAGAATTGAAAATTAAAGAGCAACCGGGGGCAGAACAGGGAGAAGATGAGGCTGAGCCTTTCTGGGGGCAAGAGCCAAAGAAGCCAAATTCCCAAAAGAAGAAGAGACGGTCCAAATGCAAAAAGGAAAAGGGAGTCATGACAGTACAATGTAACACCCTGTCGGTACTCTTTACCTTGCCCGGGGAGAATGATGAGGCTGAAACATCAAATGCCCCGCTAGAAGCCAACCATGCCGAGGCCTCAACCTCAGCACATGCAACACGCTCCGGAAGAAGGTGGGGGTGCCCACCGCCAGCCAATCATAACATTATGTTCAGAGGGGAACAACCCTACCAGATTCCTGAACCAGAGGTGTGGGGTGTTCAAATTCCTCCCCCTACTAGCTTGTACCAGGAAGAGAAGAAAGGAGGTCAGGCTCCAACATTTCTGGAATTTCTGTCCAGTCTGGAAAATGAGCAGTCAACGCATGATAGGCCAGTTAAAGGCAAGAGACCTCAGCAGTCAGCATCTGTAGCCTACAAGCAGAATGAGAAAGAGGAGGATATCCCTCCAACAACACCAGGGGCCATTGTCACAGAAAAAGCCCCCCAAGAAGCCGGTCAAGAGAATGAAACCAGCACTGGGCAACAGAGGCCACAGGCACCACATGAACCTCCAAAACCCCGATGGGCGGAAGAAATGAGACTGTCTAATGTCCGGGTGGGCAGTCGGATCATGAAAATGCTAAAGAAGCTCCCTACCAGATTCTCCATCTGGGAGATTCTCTCTCTGAGTGAAGAAGCTCGCCAAGCGATTGTTGATGCCTTGCAGTCGCCGGCACAGTATGAAGCACTCTTGACAGAAGTGAATTCTGGGCCGTCAGTCACATTCACAGAGGATGATATGCTGATTCCGAATTCCGGCCATAACAGACCGCTGTATATGAGGGGCTCCCTGAACTGTCAGCCACTGAGCAGGATACTGATAGATCCCGGGGCTGCTGTGAACATTCTCCCATACCGCATTTACCAAAAATATTACTTTGATCTGCAGCTTACCAAGGTCAGAGACATGAAAATTGCGGGATTCAACCAGAAATGTGAGACGCCCCTTGGGGTGGCTGGTTTCAACCTCACATTGGGGGACCTCACTACCGTGGTGCGATTCTATGTAATCGACTCCAACACCACATATAAGGCCCTGCTGGGGAGACCGTGGCTGCATGAATATCAGATAGTGCCATCCACGCTGCATCAGTGTATTAAATACTGCCACGAAGGAAAAGAAGAAAGGGTGTTTGTGGATCTGCATCCCTTCGAAGTATTCACGTGTCACATGCTCGATGCATCCTACTACACGGAGGTGTCGCAAAAGGGTGAAGAGAAAGAGGCTATGGTCAGCCAGAAGAAGCCGGTGATGAAGGCAAGAAATTGGTCTCCACCGCCACCAAGGAGCTATATTAAGAAACATGAAGTATCTCACATTTCTTATGTTGGTGACTTTGCTCGGATCACCCCTCCTAGCATCCACCCAGATGATACTGACGAAGAAATGAAAGAAAAGTACATACAGGTGGGGGTTCCGCAGGGTCTAGTCAAGCCCATTGCCAGCATAGAATACCAGACAGTGCTACCATTAAAAACTATGGAGGTCCCTCGCTTCTGCGAGCCTCCTATCATATTCTACACCGGGGAGCCAGTCGAATACGATGATCAAGACTGCATGGTCCCTGAAGAATCTGCAAACTGGATGGTGCCGATCACGGGCTTGGACTATACTACCCAACGGGTTTCGCAGATGTTCTCTAAGATGAAGATGCCATCATTACAACCTGTTGCCCAAAAGAAGGCGTTCCAGGAGCTATGGGATCCGCCCCGGGATAATAAAGAACTAAGGAAGATCACTCAGCACCCGGGATTGGGTTATACCCTTCAAGAATTCTATGAAGCCGAGGTGGACGTCATCTCTGTCTCCTACCAGCATGAAGACCCTCCCGAGGTGGGATATGACAAGTACCCCTCGGAAGATGAAGAAATCATTTATCAATCCGTAATGAACAATGAAGCCCCAGACAGTCAGCCAGAGACGGGGACATCTGATGAAACAAAGAAAGGTTGGTGCTGGGAAGACCTACCTTGCAAAGAGGATCTGTTCCATGCTGAAGCAAAGTTTGATACGGGAACCCCGGATGAAGACCAAATAGACAACGAGCTAAGAGAATGCCTGGAGTTTGAGCGCATTCTAGAAGAAGTCCGGGCCCTACAGAATAATGATCTCTCAGGGGGGCCTGCACCAGAAGAACCTCTAGGGGCGGAAGAGTCCACCTTTGGGTTTCCTACTGAACCGGTCACATCCTCGGGGCAGACCGAACAGAATCCAACAGTATCAGCCTTATATGATGAACCAACATCTTGCCGATGACCAGTATGACGGAACCAAAAATCATGAGATCGAAGAGGATTATATCCCGGGAGGCTTTATTGACTTGCAAGAAGCCCCGCCCGAAGTCGAAGATGGTGGCCAGGCCACCGTTGATGAGCTCGTGGAAATAAATCTAGGGACGACAGATGATCCCAGGCTGACATTCCTCAGTGCACTGCTAGATGCAGCTGCCAGGGAACAGTATATATAGTTCTTGAAAGAATTTCGTGACTGCTTTGCATGGACATATGATGAAATGTCGGGACTGAGTTCTGATGTGGCACAGCACCGGTTAGTAATAAACCCAGAGGCTAACCCTGTAAAGCAGCCACCCAGGAGAATGCGCCCTGAGTTGATAAATCAAGTTAATAAAGAGGTCGACAAGCTGATTGATGTAGGCTTTGTTGAAGAAAATCAGTATACTACATGGCTAGCCAATATAGTGCCCGTAAAGAAGAAGAATGGGCAGATCAGAATATGTGTTGATTTTCGAGACCTTAATAAGGCTTGCCCGAAAGATGATTTCCCAGTGCCAATCACTGAAGTGATGATTGATGCGACTACTGGTCATGAAGCCCTGTCATTCGTCGATGGGTCATCCGGATACAACCAAATCTGGATTGCTGAAGAAGACAGAGTGCACACTGCATTCCGCACTCCGAAGGGGATATTCCACTACAAAAGGATGTCGTTTGACCTCAAGAATGCCGGCGCTACCTACCAAAGAGCTATGACAAAGATCTTTGATGATTTGCTCTTCAAGAAAGTAGAGTGCTACATTGATGATCTGGTAGTGAAAACCACCAGAAGAGAAGACCATTTGCAGGACTTGAGGATAGTATTCCAGAGGCTGCGCAAATATGAACTCAAGATGAATCCTATGAAATGCGCCTTTTGCGTGTCCAGCGGGAAGTTCCTCGGGTTTATTGTCCGGCATAGGGGCATTGAAATTGACCCATCCAAGATTAAGGCTATCCAGGAGCTTCCTCCACCAAGGAGTCTGCCCGAGCTAAGATCTCTACAAGGGCGTTTGGCCTATATCCGACGATTTATATCGAATCTGTCGGGAAGATGCCACCCCTTTCACAAGCTCATGATGAAAGATGTACCGTTACTCTGGGACGATGGATGTCAGGAAGCCTTTGAGAAGCTAAAAGAATATCTCAAGACCCCTCCAGTGCTGGGGGCACCAGTTAAGGGCAGGCCCTTGATACTGTATATCGCGGCCACACACTGTTCCCTGGGGGCAATGCTGGCACAGATAAATGAAGAAGGCAAAGAGCAAGCCTTGTACTACTTGAGTAGGAGGCTGATTAGAACTGAAGAGAGCTACAGCTACATAGAAAAGACATGCTTGGCACTAGTCTTTGCCATCAAGAAACTCCGGCACTATATGTTGTCACATGAAGTCAGATTGATATCTGCAGCAGATCCGCTCAAATACATATTGACTCAGCCAGTGCTAAAGGGCCGGTTGGGCAAATGGGCAGTGATCCTGATGGAATTCGATATTACCTATACACCCCAGAGGGTGATAAAAGGACAGGCCGTGGCTGATTTCTTCGCAGAGCATCCTGTGCCGGAAAATGACATGCTAGGGACTGAGTTACCCGATGATGAGATACTCGAAGCTTGCCAGGCTCGGCCAATTATGTGGCAGCTATTCTTTGATGGAGCATCTAGAACAGAGATAGACTCCGATGGAAAGACCAGAATACGGGCCGGGGCCAGTATTGTGTTGAAGTCGCCAGAAGGGGAGGTCGTGCATACTTCCTGTTCTATAAACAAGCCCTGCACCAATAATGAAGCTGAGTACGAAGCTCTGATAATCGGTCTGCATATCAGCCTCAACATGGGTATCCAGATGCTTCAGGTATTCGGGGATTCGATGTTGATAATAAAACAAATCCAAGGGGAGTTCGAAGTGTGGAAGCCAGAATTGAATCCCTACCACCAGAAAGCTGTGCGCCTTATCGCGAAATTCTATCATATTGAGCTCAAGCATGTGGGCCGTGGGCACAATGCCCAAGCTGATGCACTGGCAAAGCTGGCCAGCTCACTAGCAGTCCCACCAAATGAGACACTGAACATTGTTGTTATGAACCGGCGACAAGTCCCCAGCATGCTAGAAGGGTGCCCCGAAGAAGGCGAAGTTGCTACTGTCAGCACGGTACATGCGTTTGATTGGAGACAGCACTTGCTGCAGTGGTTTCTGCACCAACAGCTGTCGCAGAAAAGAGAAGAAAAGATGAAACTTCTGAGAATCAAAGATTCTTATGAGTTCAGGAATGAAACTTTGTTCCGAATAATGGCAGATGCACGCAAGAAGATTCTACTCCGCTGCCTGTCCACTGAGGAAGCTTGGCAAGCAATGAAAGAAATACATGCCGGAACAGCAGGTGCCCACCAGGCTGGTCCCAAGATGAAGATAGAAATCAAGAAGTTGGGCTACTATTGGCCCACCATGTTTTAAGACTGCTGTAAATTCGCAAAGTCCTGCCAGAAATGTCAGGAGCATGCTACCGTGCCTAGAAGGCCTCCTACGACTCTGCACCCTACAGTTCCCAGTTGGCCATTTGCATAATGGGGAACTGATGTAGTCGGGCCACTGCCGACTTCCTCGGCCCGACATAAGTACATATTGGCCATAACAGATTACTTCTCCCGATGGGTGGAGGCTGTAGCATTAAGAGAAGTGACTGGTGAGCTGGTCGCCAGATTCATCAAGCAGAATATTATCTTCCGGTTCGGGATCCCCAGCCGAATAATATCTGATAATTGAAGCCATTTCAGAAATCAGAAGGTCTATCGGCTTGCCGAGAAGTATAAAATCGAGTGGAGGACTTCCACTCCTTACAATCCACAGGCAAACGGGTTGGCGGAAGCTTTTAACAAGACTTTGTGCACCTTGCTGGCCAAGGTCGTCAGTTCCAACAAAAAGGACTGGGAAGAAAAAATGTATGAAGCTCTGTGGGCATACCGTACCGTCTTCTAGACACCTACAGGATGCTCACCATACTCACTGGTATAAGGCTCAGAGGCTGTGGTTCCGCTAGAGCTGGAAGTCCCGTCACTCAGAGTGGTAGTCCAATATGGCCTGGCCCGTGGCGAACAGACCAACGCAGAAAGAAGATTAGAGGAATTGGCTGAATTGGAAGGGTAGCGCCTCCAAGCTCAGAAGAATATCCAAATGTATCAGCCCCGCATGGCTAATGCATTTAACAAACTCGTAAGAGGACGAGAATTCAAGAAAGGTGACCTCGTCATGCTTGTGAATCATGGAAAGTAATCCACTTTTAAGAAAAATAATATATATAAGAATAAGAAGAATAAGCATAAGAATAATAATAAAAAAAGGAGTAAAAGAGCACGTGGTGCTACTAAGGAGGGTGATCGCCAGAGGGGTTACCTCAATAAGAAGAAAAGATGATCGCGAATACCTGGTGATAATAGGACGCGGGATGGATGTGAGTTCCTTCCTCCTCCTTCTATCGGCCGGCCGATGAAGGGGGTTTTCCTCTTTGATTACCTTTGAACAAAGAACAAACAAATAAAAGACAAGGAGATCAGCCAAACGTGAGTGTAGTATCAATCCAAAGATGAAAGATGGTGATGAAAGGAGAGCATAAAGTGTGCACCTTTCGTTTGTTTTTTAAAACCCCTAGAGAATTAGGGAAAGGAGAAGAGATGCAATGAAACTAATGCAAGAAAAGGCTATACGATGATGAGATGAATAGACAATAATGGAGAGAGGCAAAGATCCCTGCTATTCCTGTAAACAGTAGAGGGAAGAAACTTTGTTTCGGATGTGGCAGTAGGAGGAAGCAGAAGAGAAATCGATCACCAGCACCCGTAAACCTCTGTGACAACAGCTCTGCTTCTAACCTCGCACGATAACCTCTCTATGTCCTCTGTCTAACTCTATCTATCTCTGTGCACTCGTTAATCTCTGTGACAACAACAACAGCTCTCCTTCCTAACCTCGCACGAGATCAACCAGGGGACTCTTTTATAGGGTTTCGATCACAGATAGACACAAATTTGGGAAGATAAGAATAGGCAGTGGTCGTTAACGGCAAGGACTCTAGTTCCCAGATCGAGCAAGGTGACCAAGAAAGGTAGGGAACTCTTCAGGAAAGGCGAGTTTAAGCAGGATACGAAAGGGGAAGACACGACCTACCAAAGGGCGTCAATTCAGAATTGACGACCTTCTCAAGGGCGTTAATTTAAAACACGACCAGGCTTAAGGCGTCACTTCCTGGATTCAATTTTGGTAATAAAAACATTCTTTATTTGAAAATTGCAAAGAGACGCCTAAAGCAAAGGCGTTAAACAAAACACGCCCTATGGAAGGACGTTAATCATTGATTTCAATCAGGTTCGGACTCGTAAAATACTAGGAATTGACGCCCGTACCTGTGGTCGTCCTTTCTTAAGAACACGCCCCAGATTAGGTCGCTATTTAAAACACGCCCTTCTTCAAGTCGTGAATTACCAAAAATGCAAGAATAAATCACATAAACACACAAAAATAGAAAAACTTTATATTATGGAAGTATTGAAGTTCACTTTGGGGCGTTAACATAGTGACATGAGATTTGATCAACATAGCGTCAATTTTGGCGTGTCTACAGCTGCCCCGCCTTGGCGTCTGCTTTGGAAGGGAGTGAGACGGAATGAAGGTGAAAGTGCAACAAGTGAAATGAAGTGGAGCGAACTGATAAGTAGATGCCAAGGTGTGATGTGACACGTCTCAGACACTAAGCATTGGAAATCTTTCCAAGATTCAAAGTGAAACAAACTCCAGGTGATTCCAAGGAAGCATCGATTTGCTGGATAAAGGAGACTAAACTAAGTAAATAAAAATGTGCACGTGGGCACGACAGGGAGACACCATTGGAGAGCGGTTACCAGCCAAATGTGGATGTGCTACAACCAAGGTGGATTTGCAGGAAAATAAAGGGAATCGAGATGAAGATCCAACAAAAGGAAAAGTTTCAAGGAACTAGCCTGAGCGGCTTTAGAGAGAATAAAGTACTCAATTTGGAGTGGAATATCTCCTGTCAACTCAATCAAGAGTGAATGACCTTCATTATTGCCATAATATGAAGATTTTCATCATGAAGCTCAAAGTCCTACATGATGCATGCTGGGCTAAAAGAAAAATTAAAACAAACTAAAAACAGAAAATAATCAAGGATAATATTGCTAAGCCATCTAGATTTGGTCAAGAATCCAGATCTCTGAGCTGACACTAAGCCGAAGCTCGTTTGTCCGCGCATCAACCCAGAAAGTGGAACCATCGTCTCAAACCTTTAATGACTCAACGGCCTATCCGTGTGATCAAGACTCTCCTGGAATTATCACTGTTTTTGACGAAGGGGAACTCAAATTCCAGGTTCCTCAGAACCACAAGGTCCTTGATATGCTATAATAGCGTAGATATCATATAATAACAATGCCTACAGGAAAGAAATACAAGAACAGAGCGATGATACTCCGACACATGACCCACGCTCCTCGAACTCTGCAATTTTCTGCACTCAAAAGTTCATTAGTTATCTTAAAGCAAAGCAAAATATGATCATAAGTGCTTAACCAAAAACAGCTCCAATTAAAAGATAGCACTTACGTTCATCAAAGCATATGAAGAATCAAAGATGCAAGTCAAAATAACGACTGGAGTTCACGGCGTTAAATTCAGAAGAGACGACTGACATCAAGGCGTCTAAAGATAAAACACGCCCTTCATCAAGGCGTTGATTGTGGTGAAAGTTCAAGAAGAAGACGACCCTCCTGGAGACGCGAACTAAAACATGACCTCGGTCACGTCGTCAATTCAACAATTGACGCCCCAAGAGTGGTCGTTAATTAACAACGCGCTTCCGACTCCAACTCGAAAGCTAAGCCCAATCCTAATGGTAATCAACCTGCAACTCCGAACGGTCATTAAACTCTCCAAACTTCTATAAAAGGAAGAAACTTCCTTACGATCAAAGCACATCCATCGAATTCCTGCTTCTTCTGCTTCCTCTGTCTGTTCACAGGTGCTGCGACCGCTCAAGCTATACTTGCAGACCGAAAATGGAGAGAGCTATTAAAAGATCCAAGAGTTCCACTCTCAGACTAACCGAAATCAATGGGCATATCAGCAGTCGAATTGCCATGAACCAGGTAAAGTGGAATTATTTCTTTCTGTTCTTTCATTCATATCTCGATAGTCCCTCTGTCCTGTATTCTCATCCTTTCTCTGTTCCTTTCTTTTACCTACAGGACTATCCAAATGTTCCAGGAGCCAGGAGATTCACAAAGATTAAGTGGCTACCTCTTCTTCTTTCCAAGTTCTCCTCAGACATGAGGGTCTACTTAGCAAGATGGCACCTCTTAGGCCTAGTCACCCATGCCAAACACTATGACCAGATTCACCTTGATTGGGCTGCCATAGGAGCTCTAATTGAAATATGGCACCCTTCCACTCATACCTTCCTATTCTCAACTTTCGAAGCCACAATCCTGTTAGGAGAACTAGAGATGCTCTTGGGCCTAAAGAAGATGAAGCAAGGAGAAGAGGAAAAGATGGCCATCATGCCAAGACCAATTTCTTCACATGAGCTACTAACAAGTTTAATTCCCAGTCCAAACTTAGTGAACCAAATCAAAGCTTCCAAGGGAATCAATCTCCTAAAGCTTGCTTCTTGGGTGTACAAGAGATCCGATCAAGCTAAAGAGGACGAAGAGATAGAGCGGGTGGCAAAAGCTTTCGTGGTATGCTTGGCAGGAGCAATCCTATTTCATCCACGGAAGACTTCTTGGAAGAAACCCAATTAAGCGCAATAGCGAGCCTATGGGAAGGAGGGAGAGCGGGAGCGGCAATTCTAGCCTATCTCTATAGCGGGCTTACCTCAGCGGCAATGGGAAGACCCATCTATGGATGCATGCTAGCACTCTCAAGTTGGGTAGATCTCCACTTCAAATTCGACCCATGTGAGGAGGCCCAACAACCTTCTAGAATCTTCTCGAAAAGCCCACTCTCTTACATGACCGGCTCATTAGGAATAAGCAATAGGGTGATGAACCGGATACCTCAAATCAAAAAGAGAGTGGAATGGAGAGGACATCTCAAGGTAATGCCAAAGAACCTTTTTACTTGCGCCCCGGGAATACTCAAGACTCAAGAACTCCGCGCACAATTCTCTTCCGGCACGGACCTTCGACTCATAGGCGCTTCAGATTTCGTTCTGTATAACTCACATCGGTGCCTTCCTCAACTTGGGCTTCCACGACGAATCTTCGAGGATCCATCTCATCTCCCTTCAATCAAGACACGGGACCTCGGCAGCAATGAAGATGGAGAAGAGTGCATAACCATCCAAGCTCTGTGGAAAATCAACAAGGCTTATCATCCTGTGGAAAACTTAGAAGAAGACAGAGAACAGTGGAAGTCTTATGTAATAGCTTTAAGAAGCATGAGGCCCAAAATGACTCATTGAAGCAATGTAATCTTTTCTTCCAATAAATCAATGATAATATTCTGATTGAGCCAATAACACAGTGTTTCTGATCAAATCTTCCAATAACCTGCGGTTCTGTTGCAAATAACAAATCAACCAATGTCGTTAATTCCATAAATGACGCCTCAGAATACGTCGTCTTCAATGATTGATCTCTCATAATTGACGCCTTCACCTGTGGGCGTTAACTGAATAACGTCTTAAGACAAGGCGTTAATTCGATTTATATTCCAAAAAGTATTCGTTGAAATTCCAAAAGTAACGCCTTCAGAAAAGCCACGTTTCATATAAATAATGCCTCAAGCATAGTCGTTACTCAGAAACAGTAATCATTACTCCCATCGCATCAATCAATCCCCATTGAATGCGTCTGACGACGGTTATCATTCCCCATGCAAACAAAAATAACGCCTTAAGTAATGTCGTCAATTATCAAGAAACGCCCTGGTTTTAGTCGTTAATTCCATAAGACACGGCCTTCATTAAGTCGTTAATTCTTTTTGACCGTTCGACTTAACTTTCCCTCCTTCCTTCTTCTTCCTCCGTTCTCTTTCCCTCTTTCTCTCTTCTCTCCCACTACAACCCTAACCGAAACCCTCCCCCATCCTCTCATTCTCTTTCTCTATCTCTCTCTCTTCTACACCCTAGCCATGGCCGGTGGACTCAAGCGGCAGAGGGTGGCCGCACCGGAGGTGGTGGACCTGGAAGGCGAGCATGCCGACGAGGATGCTCCCCCCGCGGCGGCCGAGGAAGATCCGGCGGCCGAGGAGGCTCCGACGGTGACAGCCGGCGACGAGGCCGGAGGACAAGGCGAAGAAGAAGAAGATGATGATGGCGAAGACGAAGAGGGCACCGTAGAAGGAGAAGACGACAGTGAGGAGGAAGGTGGTGACGGCGATCACGAAGACGGTGATGAGCCACCGGCCACGGCGGCGGCCGCTCCTCGCCCCGGCTAACTCCGGCGGCCTCGTCAGCCACGCCCTCCACGGAAAGAACCCAAACGCCACAAGGTAGGCCCCCCAACCCAATTTCCATTTTTTTTCAAATTTATTTTCATTTTTCGGTATTTTCCATAGCCCTCGGGTTTAGAAAGCTCAAAACTCAGAAAAGAGACGCCCTCACGGGTGTCGTGAATTCAAGAAAAGACGCCCATACCTAGGTCGTCAATTCAAAATATTTTCTGAAAAATAATTATCCTCATGAAGACACGCCCTGGAGCATGTCGTTAATTTGAATTATTATTATTTTTCATATCAATCATGCTGTTAATTTCCATGCCTTTGTTCAATTATATATTTTTTCCATGATTTATATCGCATGCCATTTTTATTTTCTTTTCAAAACCCTGGAAAATAACGCCCCCCATCGGGGCGTCAATTCACCAAATAACGACCAAAGGGATGGTCGTCCATTTCATTAATTCCAGAATAAATTATTAAAACCCAAAACCCATTAAGAAAAACGTCTCATTCAGAGGCGTTACTTAGACAAATGACGACCCTGGGACGGGCGTCAATTGGAAAACCTTTTAGGAATTTAGAAATTAACCTCAAAACCACGCCTCCCACCGGGGCGTCTCTTGGATAAACAATGACCTAGGATAGGTCGTTAATTCAAAGCTCACTTAGAAACCACACCCTCCTCAGGGGCGCTAATTAAACAAACCACGACCTGGGATGGTCGTTAATTAAATCAAACATCAACATCTCAAACCAAGGTAATTAAGTGAATTTCAACAAGAATAATTGAACAATTAAACCAAAATTTCTTTCTTTATGCGTGCAGGGGTTGATGAGGACACGGATCTCCTGGGTCATGGTCCGAGTAGCATATTACGGCCTCCCCGAGTTCCAGAGAGCCAGGGTAGATGCTATGGGGTTTGGGGCCTTCCTTAGCATAGAGCCAGTCAGACCCGACCTACCACTTATCCAGGTTCTGAGGGAGAGATGGGATAGGACTAGCCGGGCATTCCTGATGCCTTGGGGGCATATGGTTCCTACCCTAGAGGATGTAGCTAGGATCACAGGACTTAGGGTAGACGGGGAGGCAGTGAGCGGGATCACCTTACCAGACTATACCGAACTTGCCCAGAGGCTGCTAGGGCTAGAGATGGTCTACGAGACACCTAGCGAGTGTAGGACTATCTTCCGCACCGACCTGACTACAGTGATGGGCTTAGGGGATGCTAGGCATAGGTTAGGGGAGTCCTTAGAGCGGTTCTCACAGAGATTGATCGATGGAGCTAGGGCAGTCTATTTCCAGGACCCAGCCGACAGGGAGAGAGCAGACCGAGACTTGAGGAGGTTCCTACTGCTGCTGCTCGGGAGGCTATTGCTCGGCATGAAGGGCGACGTCATCAACTGCCGATTCCTAGGGATCCTCGAGGACTTAGAGAGAGTTAGCAGATACGCCTGGGGAGCGGCGCTGCTGGCGCACCTACTAGCCGACCTATCCACGGGGACAGGACGAGAGACGACCGTCAGTGGCTTCTCACCTTTTCTTCAGGTATGCACTTATATATTTTTCCCTTCTTTTCTTCTTTTATGCATGTGAATGCCTCACTAATGCAATGCATGGATGCAGGTTTGGAGCCATTTGTACATGCCCATGGGGCGCGCCGACCCACGGCCAGGAGGTGAGGGTGCTTTCCCTCTAGCACGGCGCTGGCTGCCGGTCGTGTTTGGTGCCCCACTCGGCTACGAGTTGTGGGTGCTACGGAGAGAGTTCCGAGACTTCCCTCCCTCGCTGGTATGAATGATGCATTTTTTTATATTTTTATTTGAATTTATTATGATTATGATGAGATGACATGCATGCTCATGGATGCAGGTGCGATGGAGGCCTTACGAGGGGATGACCGACGAGGGCCAGCCATGGGTCGTAGCAGGGCGACCTCTCTTTGAGCATGAGCATTGGGTTCACTGCTTGAGCGAGATCGAGCCGTTACGGCTTAGGCTGGTGATGAGGACCCTGGGCCTACACCAGGAGTGGATAGAGGTAGGGGAGCCGCGAGGGATCGGGAAGAAGATGCACGGTCGCACGAAGGCGATCGACTGGAGGGTGCGGTTCGAGGACCAGTACGCCGACTGGTGGCGAGGCGGGACCCGAGTCACCTCCCAGGCGACTGACAGCTCCGAGTACCTCCGGCGCTACTGGGAGGTTTACGCCGGCCGACCCCATATGAGGGTCTTGGGGTATGTATGAATGCAATTATTTCTAAATTAAATGCAAATGCTTATGTTTCTATCATGTGACTAATATGTAATGAATGCAGGATGCACGGGACATAGCGGCGATGGATGCACAGGCCCACCTACACAGCCTGGAGGACCAGCTAGCTGCCACACGGGCCAACCTCGAGACCCTAGTGAGTGTTTAAATTATTTCTATATGCAAATGAATTTTTGTTGAATTATTGATGATTAGCCACTGACGATTTCAATAAATGCAGCGCGCCCAGCAGGGAGCCGTAGGGAGAGATGCAGGAGAGGCCTCCAGCTCGAGGGGACCCAATGCAGAGGTGACTGCACTAGTAGAGCAGCTAGCGGGAGCGGTCACACGGGCTGATGCTACAGAGCGCGACCTCGCCTCACGGGTAAATTCCAGAACTCAAACCTCATTCAATTATTGATTATATATTGCTTTGTGCACTGATGAAATTCATTTCTTTTCAGACTGAGGAGCTTCGAGCCGCTCTCACTTGCGTCTGCGAGGGACAGCAGGCGATGACTGCCCAGGTGAGTGATTTACCTTCCGTCATGCATTGCTTATATCATGAATTATTGAATTGTGAAACTGATGATTTGTTTACCTATTTGCAGACCAGACAGTTACAGGCAGCACGTACCCAGGCTGCCCTGGCCGGGACAGAGTTGGCGATCCGCGAGCAGCGGATTACAGAGCTGGAGTGGTCCCTGAGGCGACGGGAGGAGCTGCCTCAGGACGTGGCAGAGTTGCGGGTTGCCCTCGAGCTGGAGTGGAGAGAGCGTGCGCGAGAGCGGGAGGAGCACCTGGCGGACCGTGCCTGTCACCACGAGCTACAGCAGTCAGAGCGTGCCCGGTACCAGGAGTAGGTGGCAGCACGTGAGCCTGAGCTGGCAGATTCGAGGACCCAGCTGGTCCTTTCTCAGGAGCGGCTACGAGTGTCTGAGGAGCATCTCCAGCGAGGGCGTGAGCGAGCGTGGGCTGTGGGGTACTCCTTCACCATCTCCACCTTTGTGGCGGGTTCTTCTCTTCGAGAGAGGAGCGAGGCAGGGGGCCAGGTTCGAGTTCCAGCTTCTTCTCGGGGGCCCATGCCTCCTCCACTAGCGCCTCCTCAGGACGGCGAGGACGAGGTAGAGAGTAGGAGAGAGGAGGGTGGAGGCGAGAGCTGAGAGACTTACTTGTACTCCTCCACCCTCACACCTGTACTTGGATATTCATGATGTATATATATATGAGATTGACATTTTTTTTGTTACCTGAGCACTTGCGTAGTTGTGTACTTTGCTTCTTTTCCACGTTCTTTGTTTTACCTTACTCTGCCCTGTACCTGCAACTGTGGTTTACACTTGAATAAACAGGTTAATTCATCAGTTCGACTTGGCCCCTTGCTCAATAAGCAAGGGGTGCCTTTACTTTTGACCTGGATAGCGGGTCAAGGGACCAAGCCTTTAATCGAATAAGGCAAATGAAATAACCAATAAAGGGAGATGCAACACGCAAGCATACGTATGCAAACAATAATCAAGATGCCCTATGCAATAATGCAAGCACACACATGAAGAATAAATCCCATTTCCTCTTTTCTTTTCTTTTCCTTTTATATTTTTTTTCTTTTATTTTTCAAAAGACGCGCCTTAGATTAGGTCGTTATTCTAATAAAAGACGCCCTAGGTGACGGCGTGAATTTGAAAATATTTTTGAATTTTGTTGAAAAGACGGCCCACACAAGGGCGTTTATTTAAAAAAAATGACCTTCTCCACAGGCGTTAATTTCAGAAAAGGCGCCTCATTCAAAGGCGTTAATTTTCCTGTTTTCAACATTAGGTTGACAAAGCTACTAGGGCACTGGGTCCTACACGATCATCATTGAGGATTCATTGACCTTTCTTGATTAATCAAAAGGGAGTCGACGTGCCAGTGGTTAAACTTATACGCAAGATCTCGCCCGGTGCAATCTCCTAGGTCGGTCTGGACCATTCTGCTGGTTTATGACTTACCACAAAGAAAGAGATGGAAGAATATATAAGGAAGCCCACAAGGGATTCTGAAAAGCTCAAGGTAAAACTACCTCCCCTACCCTATGCATGTTGGGGTTCGGTCTTTGGCGTAGGGAAATTTTGTTGCCTTTTGCCTCGTTTATATTGCATGCATACGCCCAAGGTTTTCCTTGCGGGGACTTTGCCCTCTTGTCATGCTTTTCTTTTCATAATTTGACTTTCACTTTGGAACTGCTTTGCATTGATGAAAAAAAAAACCTAATTGTACTCGGCATTTGTGGCATTTTGTTCCCTTTTGGGCCCTGACTTCTACTTACTAGGGCGGCGGGTAGGCTTGGCGGGTCTACCCCGAGACCTTCCTTCCTCCCTTATGGGCCGAAGAGGAAAAGAATGGGTATTGTCTTCACCTTTAGTCAGGTTTTGACTTTCCATCAGATTTTGCACCGCTTGAGTTCAAGGGTAAGCGTGTAGTGTGTGTGGGTGTCGACCCCATTTTGAGTTAACAAGACTGATGAATGAATACTGACTTTTAACCTTTCGGACCTTGCGTCCTTGCAATCATGGCAACCATCTTGAAAATTTTTTATTCTTGTTGGAGAATTTCTATATTTTTTTATTGATTTTGGAAAATTTCTATTTTTTTTTGATAGATTTTGAAAATTTCTATTTTTTGTTGGATTTTGAATTAGGGATAGTATTTCTTAAGGTACAGACCATTCCAAGGATGAGTTAGCTCTTGTCCTTCAGCATTAATCAGTTTATAAGCATTGCCAGGATAAACATCTTTTATGATGAATGGTCCTTCCCAGTTTGGTTGGAGTTTTGAACGGGGCCCACCAGGCTTTACGAAGATTCTCTTGATTACCATCTCATCGACTTTGAATTTTCTCTTAATTACTTTCTTTTGATAAAAACGTGACAGCCTGTTTTGATAAAAATAGAGAGTTCCTTGTCCAATTGTACTCGCAGAGATGGAATGAGAATCTCATAAGGGACTACCGCCTCCATTCCATAAGTAAGGGCGAAAGGGGTTTGCCCAGTAGGGGTACGAATGGAGGTGTGATAGGCCCAGAGAGCTTCAACTAGCTTGTTTGGCCAATCTGAAAATTTATTAGCCTCACACGTCTTTTTAATGATTTTGATCAAAGTTTTATTAGTGGCCTCTTCCTGGCCATTGCCCTGCGGATAATAGGGAGAAGAATGATGCAATGCAATGTTATACCTGTTGCAGAGATCCTTGAGCTCTTGGGAGATGAATTGAGGTCCGTTGTCGGTGACGATGGTACTCGGGATGCCGAACCTTGCGATGATGTTCTTCATTATGAACTTGCAGACAGTTGATGCTTTGATTTCCACGAATGCTTCCGCTTTCGCCCACTTGGTGAAGTATTCTGTTGCCGTCAGGATGAACGACTTTTGCTTGGTCAGGAGGTTTGAATCACCAAGAGGTCCAATGATATCAAAAGCCCACATGGAGAAAGGCCATGGGGAGGACATAGGATGGAGTGAAGAAGCAGGAGAATGAATTTTGTCGGTGTGCAGTTGGCACTTAACACACCTTCGAACATAAATGGAGCAATCCTCTTCTAGAGTTGGCCAATAGAAACCTAGCCTAAGGATCTTCTTAGCTAGCATCTGGCTGTTCATATGACCACCACACACTCCTGAATACGCCTCTTCCACAACTTTCCAAGATTCATCGTCGTCAAGGCATCTTAATAAAACACCCGTGAGCCCTCTCCTATAGAGCACACCTCCAACCAAAACATAACGTTGAGCCACTCTTCTAATTGCTTTCCTCTCTTCTGCTGTGGCTTCCTCGGGATAGGACTGATCATTGCAATACCTGGCAATCTCATAATACCAAGGTTTCTCTTCATCAGCCAACTCTTCTTACCAATCCAAAAGCATGACCTCTTTGCCTTTAAGAGCTTCACTCCGCCAGACCTTCTCGAGCACCTTATCCCTAATATCGAGGAATGCACGATCCTTAATAGCTGGAGTGTCACGCTGATGAATGAGAGGAACATGAAAATCACGCTCAGGAGGGAAGACTAGAGGAGAGGCCAAAGAAGCAAGAGCGTCGACTAGGATGTTCTGGCTTTGAGGGACGTGGACAAAGATCAATTTGGTAAAGAGTTTGGCATAAGCTGAAGCAAGTTCCTGGTAGGGCTTGAGCTTAGGATTGATAGTGCGACACTTGACAAGCACCTGGCACAGAATGAGCTGACTATCACCAATAATTCGTAATTGGGTAACACCATATCTATGAGCGGTTTGAAGGCCGGCCAAAAGAGCCTCATACTCAGCTATATTGTTTGTAACAGGGAAAGTAAGCTGAGCAGCAAATGGGATGGTGACCCCTTCTGGTGTTAAAAGAACCATGCCGATCCCTCTTCCTTGGGAATTTAGAGCTCCATCAAAATGTAACATCCACATAGGATCGTGGGGTTGATTAATGGACATTAGTTCTTCATCTGGAAACTCTGAATTGACATGATCAAATCGAGGGAGAGGGTGGTGAGCAAGATGTTCGGCAATGGCGTAGCCTTTGATAGCTTTCTGTTGAATGTAAGTGAGATCGAACTGTGAAAGGAAGCTTTGCCAGCGTGCTAATCGATCAGTGAGAACAGATTTCTCAAGAAGGAATTTAATCG
>JAHNEJ010001928.1:0-80030 GCA_022559845.1 Amorphophallus konjac | reverse complement strand
GCAAATGAGGTGGCTTGCCATAACCCAACCGCCTCTAAAGAATGGTTCCCCTACTAAGGCCATACCCAGGATTCAACCTTGCCTAAGAGGGAGAAGCAGAAGAAAAATGGGAGACAAACTTTACGTAGGATGGGAGATATCAGGACTTGAATTCCTTCCTGGGCACTACCCCTCAAAGATACAATCTGTTGTGCTAGGGCTTTGTGTCTTTGATTTTGAGACACATATTTATTAGGCACGCATGCAACTGGACTCATGACATCCCGTGGGGAACTGTACTGCAACTCTTGCCATGCCTTCGATTTCATAATTTTGCATTTGATTCATTTTCTCATTTATAGCCCTTGTTGGCCAGATATAGTATGAAAGCTCACTTTTGAGGGTCAAGACTGTCCCTATTTGAGACCTCTCCCGTATAGGGGAGCGCTTAGGTTGGTCATCTCATCCATCCATCTCTTGCCCCTACACTTGGCCGAGCAGAGAAAAGAAAAGGCCTTATGCATACCCATAGTATGGCTAAAGTAGCAACGGTGTGTCTTAGAGGAATCAGATATAGCTCGCCGTGAAGTCTGTGAAAAAAAACCCATGCAAAAAAAGGTCACCCTCAACGATCAGGGAAAGAAACTAGACTCCCAGCGTGGAGCTATCACTAGCCTAAGAATGCTGCAGAAGCGAACTCTTTTTGACTCTTAATTAAGCAAACTCAACTAAAGCCACTCAAATCATGTTGAGGAAACAAGATTATGACCATGCGCATGAAATAATGAAAATGACAACATATTCTTGCATAAAAATAAAGATACCTTGCAATCCATAGCATGAAATCAACGTCCTGAAGCGAGAGCTTGATCATCGAGCTTCGAGTAGCACGAGCCTTATTTTCCTTACTTGACAAGATCAAGACGGAAAGGATAGCAAGTGCTTGAAGATTCCTCTACATGGAGGAACGGTAGACACCATACTGGATGAAGAAGGATAAAAAAGAAAGAGCGACGAGGGATAGAACTCCCTCGCTAAGGCACAAAGACCTTGATAACAAAGAACCAGATATAGAATAAACAGAGACCAGCTGAGATCAAGGCAGGCTAAAGCCTCGAAAATAGTAAGAAAAAGGGCAAGAACCTCGAAAGGGTGGAACAAAAGGAATAGAGAGATGATGAGTAGATTGTGGCAAAGATGAGGAAGAAAAGGAGAGATCATCCAATGTGGTTGGAGAAGAAGAGTTGTGAACATCTGACAGGGTCGGAGAAAAAGAATCATGGACATCCGACAGGGTCGGAGAAGAAGAATCATGGTCATCCGACAAGGTCGGAGAAGGATCAGAGGTAACACCCAGGAGTCCCAAGGAAGGAGAATCAGAAGATATCCCGAAATCAGGATGGAAGGAAAGATCTAGAGGTTCCGGATCAAAGGAAGAATAGAAAGAGGTCCCAGAATCGGAGTGAAAGAAGGACATAGACCGAGGCCTAGAACCGTGAGAGTGAGAAGAATCCAGAGAATCTAGATAAGAAGAAGAGGAATGGGGGTTTGTGGTGCCGGGAAGAGAGGAGAAAATCATGGAAATAAGATTAGGAGGGGGAAAGTACACCACCCAAGGGTGGGAAATAAGTAGAAGAAAGGATGATTGAAAGGAAGGAGAAGAAGGAGTAGTGGCTCCTCGAGTGCACAACATGTGGCTCTTAAACTTGCGCCGCCTCCTTCTTTTAGCAGACATTACTCGACACGGACCCGCCTGGCACAGGCTTGGACCTTCGGGCTTCTTGGTTTGAGATATCTCCTCAAATAATGGGTCCACCTGGCAGATGGCCTGGCCTTGCCATGAACATGCAGCTTTGTCGGGGCGGTTGCTCCTAGACACCCAGTGCTAACAACAGGCAGACATCCTTGAACAGGTAACTCCTCAGAATGATAAACAACATGAAACCATGGAGTCTTGTTACTTGGCACTAGAAGCATGAGGTTCGGCAACTCCACTCGGCGATCAGCCTTGAAGCACAGCTCTCTTGATAGAAGCAAAGGACGGAACTGAGGGAGATCAATGCGCGACATTGACATGGCCGGCTTGCTAATGAACCAAGGGAGATTACATAAGATGTGCAGAATGTCCTTCGAGAGTGCAGAAGATACGGCCAATTGCCCCTTGAATATAGAATTCCACAAACTCTTGGCAGCCGTATGTGTTAGCATGATCCGGGTGGAGAACCCCTCCTGACCAGTGAACAGAATAGCAATGGAGCGAGAAGTAATAACAGCATCAATGGTGAACTTCCAGGCAATGAGATTGCCACCGGTCTCACTCTTGAAGAAACTGGCATCAGTGCAAGGGAACTTTTCTTAGCAACAGTCATCGGTAGTACATGCACATCATCCCCAAAATAGCCAGGGACCAAGGCACGGATCGGCATGCGACAGATAAAATATTGATGCTTGAAATGCAGAACTGGCACTGAATCATTCTGACTTGGCTCATCTTCTCCCCGGGGACCAGACCCAAGGGGCACAAGAGGTAATGCACACCCGCTCCGTGGGGTGGAGGTGAATGGAGAAGTGGAGGGAATGGGCTCGGAAGGCGTAGGTGAAGGCACGGAAGGCACAGAGGCTCCAGTGGGAATGGTGGTGTCAAGTGGCAGTAAAGGTAATGTGGCAATGATAGGCTCGGGTGTAGGCGGCAAATGCAAAGGTGAAGGCGTGGCTTGCTCAGGCTCGGGTGGCGAGGAAGATAGACGAGAGGGTGGAGATGGTGATGAAGGCACTGGTGGTGGAGATGGATGTGGTGATGAAGGCAAAGGGGAAGGCCGTGGCGCCCAACGTTGACGTATCGACACGATGCTCTGGGTGGCATTAGGAGTGGAAGTGGTGGTAGTGGTGGAAGAAGGGGAGGCACTAGCCTAGGCAAGGGCTTGGGTAGGTGAAGGGGATGGAGCCGGGAAAGGAGGTGGCGATGGGGAAGAGGTAGGTGGGGATGGCGATGGACATGAAGGTAATGGAGCGGGTGCATCACTAGATAAGAAATCACTGGTGTAACGACCCGAGAATCCGATTATCGGGAAGGCCCGATAACCCGAGACTCGAACCGCCGCCCACGAGCCAGGAGGGCTCGTAAGGGCTAAAAGGAGTGTGGAGACATAAAGAAATAGGAAATAAAGCAGGACAATTCAATAATTAACAGAAATAAATAAATAACTACTGCTACAACAGAGTCCAGTCTAATCGAAAGTACAGTCTAAAGTAGCAAAAATGTACCACATGCCAAGTGAACACTCTGCCCGGCGAGCTGGCAACTGAGAACCTCCGTACCGCACCCTTGAACCTCGAGGAAGAACCGCCACACCTGAAAAGCACGGAATGAGTCTCCAAAATAGAGACTCAGCAGGGATCCTGCGGAACCCCAACCGAAAATGATGTCGGTAGCAGAAAGGAAAGCTACAACGACAACAGGAACAGTAAACCGGTGCCCGGTCAAAACTCGGCACTACAGCTACTCCTACTGTACCAGAAAACACACCCCGATCTCACGATCCAGGGCTACCGAACAACACTAGTACCACTTACCAAAGTAAAAAACCCACGGCAACCACGCCATAGAGGCCTGTATCCCATGACACGGCCAACCTGAACACGCTGTCCAAGGTGCAACTCCGACCACCTGATCGCGGACATCGCACCAACAAGACGCAACTTCGGTAAAGCTACTAGCACCAATCTCACGGCGCGAAAATCGACACACGCGCCACGGTGAAACAACCTGGACTCCAGGGTCAACACGACCAAAAACCCGAAGGTCGAAGTCACAGAGACTGACTGACAGTCTGTCACTCTCGACTCGACAGGAGTACCTCCCACTAGAAGCACAGCCGGTAGCGTCCCCTGACGTCTTACACCGCACCGCAGGTGAACTGCCTGACGTGGTAGCGCCTACCAGAGGCACAGACACCGTACAAGTAACCACAAAGCACGTGACTAGCTGGGGTCACGCTCGTCAGCGCGTGTCCACTGCCCCCAACCACGTCCGTATCCGACGACGTACGGGGACCATCCCACGTACTAGCACCGTCGCACGGTGACCACAGTCGGAGAAGAAACGGGACTCATAGTCCACAAAGGAATGCAGAAGTACGGTTCCCAAGGTAGCTCACAGGCCGCCAAACCAAATTACACTCTCAGGGAACAACGGGAACACTCCAGCTCTACGCTGGACAACTGGACTCGCAGTCCAAGGCCAAACACGTGGCCCACACGGAAAGCACAAAAGCACGATTCCCAGGGCAACGCACAAGCTGCCACACCGATAACTGGACTCACAGTCCAAGGCCAAACACATGGCCCACTCGGGAATCATCTTCCAGGAAAACTCACGGCATGCGGGGGAGACCCCACTGCACACACACCGATACACGGTGACTCGGTTAAGCATAACACAAAAGCCCGGCACACGAGGAGTCACCCGAACTCTCAAACCTATGGGCACGCTAAACGAGGTAGCACGGTCCTCACGACACCGTCAAAACACGGGCACGAAATCTCACGGGTGTCTGGGGCATTCGCAAGTCGACCGCTGGGTCTCAACCGGGTCGACTAGGGACCTACAAAACGCGAAACGATCGCGGCAAGCACGAAGAACCACTTCGGCATAACATAGTGCCTGGCGGTCTATCTTTGGGCCGTCACAGACCGTAACGGTCCAAAGGTAGTCCATCATAGCACCCTGACGGTCCAACTCTGGAGTGTCAGACACTCGGTGTGAAATGAACTGTAACGCGCCCACCCTGGTGCGTCACAGCACCTGAAGGACCTAAACAGGTGCATCAGGGCATGAGTGAAAACTGAACAGAATGCGCTCCCCCAAGGGCGTTACATCACCTAACAGACCGACTCCGGTGCATTAGGCCAAGGAGTTACACAAGCCATGACGCATGCCGCTCGGTGCGCCACGCTCTCTAATGCACCTACCCAGGCACGCTAGCGAGGAGGGTGGATGTGATAGCTCTAACGCTCCTGCCCAGGGGGGTCACACTACCCTGACACCCCGCACCGGGTGCGTCAGGTGTCTATGACCCCCAACGGTCATGAACCAACAGTCGGAATCACCGTAACGGTCTAGCATGAGGGTGTCACAGCCCCGTGGCGGTCTATCGTGGGACCGTCAGGCCCACGAACACCAATACCCAAAACAAAGGGAGCGTAACGCACCTGCCCTGGCACGTTACACACTGTGGCGGTCACTAGAACGACCGCCACAGCGTCCCGGCGGCGAAGCGGTGAACTAACACGAAAAATTTTGTTCCACGCCCCGATCATCCACGGATGATGGGGAAAACAACAGAGAAGCTCCCCTATGGGTCCTAGCATGCATCTACAGCCTCGGATCGGCCGGAAACGCGGTGAAACGGTAGATCGGGCGCACACCCCAAAAACATGAATTTTTCCCAAACCGCTCAAATAAACCCGCTCGGCTCACCGTAGCCTACAAAACTTGCGGGAATAGAAAGCGCACGAGCTGGGGGTCCATCTTCCTACCTCCACCGAAGATTTCGCACCCCGAGCTTGCCGATCTGCGAAGAAACGCCGTTTAAACCCTTGCCGGTTCGTTATCCCACGAACCGCCTCCACCATCGCGATCCTCGTCCCGAGCCCATCGCTCCACGTCCCACGAGCCACGCCGCCCCACCCTCACCGCCTCCGTCGGCCGCCCAGAGTGAGAGGGGGAGAGGAGAGAGCGTGAGAGAAGAGAGAGGGAGGGAAGAGAGAAAATGAGAGGGGAGAGAGAGAAAGGGTTAGTATATGTAGAAAAACTAAAAAATTCCAGAAATTCAGAACATTATGAAAAATTACCTCCGCGATCCTCAGAGGAGCACAACGCCGTGGTAACGTCCCGGAGTCAGAGAACGCCACGGTTCGCCCTGCATAGAGTTCGAAGGCACATCAGGGAAAAACACGTGTAAAGCACAAACCACACTCCGAGACCCACTAAAATGATCTGAAAAATATATGAAAAACCCGGGGCATTACAGCCCTTGTTGACACCCGTTTTATACCGATAATTCGAGCCGTTTCTCTTACTCCCATTAGTTGATGCCTCGAGTTGGTCATCATTCACTGGGCCATTTTGTGGCATGACTCGGGCTCATTTTATGGGTCGTCTCCCTCCTTGGTGCAATTCGTGGTGATTCGGGGCTTAATGGGCCTTGGCTTTGGTCAATTGAACATATTTTACGAGAATCAAGTGCCTAAGGGCATGAACGGCTTAACCTCAGCCGTTCACCATTTGGGCGGTTGAACATGGGCCGTTCATATATTTTGGCTAATTTCTGAGGGTTTTCTGAATATTCACCGACAGGCTTTTGTGCGGTGTGATTAGGACCGTTCAAGATAATGGACGGGCCTATTCCAACCGCCTATATCTCAGAGTCCTACGCGCGCCCATTTTCTCAGATAATTATCCAAATGATTCGAATTATCACCGACAGGGTTAAACGGTCGTGTTTGTGCCGCCCTAAACTAAAACGGTCTCAATACAACCGTTCATATGTTCAGAGTCCAACGGCGAACATTTCGGCCAGTTCGAGAGATAGTTGGGATAATATTCTGATTATTCGAGTTTCCACCGACAGGATGGACGGTCCGAATTAGACCGCCCACACCTTGTGCGGTCTATCGTAAGACCGTTCAAGCCGTCGGCTGTTGATTTTCAACCGATTTTATCCCATTTATCTCATGGTTTTATCCTCAACTTATTTTGATGATTTCTCCGCGGATAATCAACCATTTTCGATGCCGTTTCGTGTGGATGGAAGATTATGATATTATCTACGAATTATCTTTTGTGAGTTCGACCCGAGAATATCTAAAACCCCAATTTCGAGGCTGGCTTCTAGGCTCTATAAATAGACCCTAGTGGCCGGACGTCGAAAGGGGGGGAGATTTTGGTCGACGGCGAAGCCCTGCCGCATTTTTGAGCGACCTAGCACCAAGGAGGGAGGCTCTCCACGTCCGCACGAGCCTCCGGTCAAGGGAGTAGCCCAGTCTTCGTAGTCTTTCGTTCCGTAGCTTTGTCGTTTTCCTTCATTGCATGCATTGTTTCTCACCCGCGTACCCCCTCCTTCTCATTATCATGCACACAACCATCCCGTTTTTTGTCACCCTAGGGGTTTAAAACCCCCCAGGTATTCCCCTTTTCATTTGTTTATGCTTAATTCTTCTCGTTTGAATGCATACTACATTATTTAGGTCTAATCTAGGTGTCTCTTCTGTGTCTCTACATTGTTTCGCAGGTCAGCACTTAATCAGCACGAGGCCCATCCCCTCTGGCCGGCCGGAGAGGGTGGAGGTCGAGCCCTTCTCAACTTGCTGAGTGAAGGTACTGAGCGGCTATCCTCCGGCCGTTCAACGGTACGCGCGGTGCATCAACGACCGTTCTTCCCTGGAACGCGGTCCCTCTAGCGCCGTCCATCTCACTGCAGCAGTTCCTCCCGCGTCCCTCGCAGCGTCCTGGGGCGGTCTATCGTAAGACCGCTCAACATAAGGCGGTCCTAAGGGAGCCGTTCATTCCTCAGCGCTGCACTAAGGCAAGTGTCTCCCCATTTTCCAAGGTACGGCGTGCCTATCGCGTACGGCATCTTGGTGGCGATCACGGTACTTTGCTTCATTCCCTATCTTCTCTTCTTTCTCTCACTTGTCTCATGCACTTGACGCACTTTGACCCGTAGTGAAAGGGAGAGAGGAGAGAAATATATATCTACACCCCTTTTGTGGCGATCACGGTGGGACGCCTAATGCCCATCGTGCTTTTGAGTTGCTGACCCTTCTTAGTCGTTGTCAAGGTTTCCTTCTTGGAGTGATTTACAGGTTGGATGCGGTTCCTGTCCTCTGGCGCACACGCGGTTCGTCCAGGGCCGTCTACCAATACGCACGGTTGATACTCCACCGCTCATATACTCTGCCATCAGGTTTATCTACCCCGGCCTTTCCTGTTGCAGACGGCTCCCTGGACGCCGTCCATCCGTTTGAGCGGCTTTCACACAGCCGTCCCGCGCTCAGGCACAGGTACGCTGTACTTTTTGGGTGGCAGATACACGGCTGTGAGGCGGCGGTTCAAGTACGTGAGCGGTTGACTATCGGCCGTCTGTCTGGTATTTCCCTTGCTTTCCTCCCATCAACTACGGTTGGATATTAACCGCCTGTGTACTTAGAGCGGTCAGAGGAGGACCGCACATCTCCTGTCGCAGTGCATTTATTTCATCTTGCTTAGTTTTTTCGGCTGATATATATATTGCTCCTGGTGCTGTTCATTGGCTCCCCCCTGCCATCTTATTATCATTGCATCACCATGTTTTTACTACTCATGTGTATACTCGCTCATTGATTGATAGCTGCTAGGCTAGTTTGTGCATGCACTCCGGTGCGCATAGGAGCATCGACATCTTCCCATATTAGTTGCATTCCTACCGAGGTAGGGTTTCCTCTCGTCTCCATATTCCTTGGAGCCGACTAGGGACCTTGCTGAGGACCTCCGTAAGCCCCCGTGAGCCGTGGATTCCCACACGGACGCCGGGCAGGTTGTACCGTATCCACCCCAGTCTAGGGTTGCATTCGCGAGTGAGAGGTCCCGATAGGGTCACACAGTTCCTCGTTTCTCATCCCAATCAGGCACCTAGTGGTCGAGAGAATTGATATTTTCATTAATCCACTAAGGTTCAAACCCAAAGATATAAGGAACTGACGAGCATCATTTTAAGAACTTGATTGCATTACTGAGTGATTCTGCTCTCATCTCGCTCCATTATATGCTTATTACTTGATTGGTAGATTTGATTGATTTAGTGTTGCTTGTTCTAGTAGCAAGTGTCTTGGTGTATGTGGGGCTGCCTTCTGCCCCCACGATCATCTCCTAGGGTTGACTCTTATTTCCATTCCTACTCCAACCCCTTGTTCGATTCTTCTTCTTCCATGTCGTCGTATGACTTCTCTCAGGCCCACGAGGATTCCCTTCCTCGTGGTCTCCTTGAGGACCCACCTAGGGTCACCCACTTGCAAGGGGGAGAGGGGACGGCCCCTTCACTCCCGACCTCTCTGGGCGAGGGTCCCCGACCCTCTTTTTCAAACCCGCCCAATCAGAATTCAGCCAGTATGATCCTCGATATGATGGCCCAGTTGGACCCCACCCAACTCCATCTCATCAGACAAGCTTTGCAAGGGGGCGATGCCCCGGCCTCAGTTCCGGCTCATGCCACGGCCAGTGTCGCCACTTCATCTCCTGTGGTCGGGACCACCTCTGTGGCTCCCATTGACCTTACTCCGGTCCGCCCTCAGAACCTTCGCTATCCCAATATAGAAATGGGCCAGGCGTCCACATCGGTCCATCAGCAACTTGATAAAGGAAAATCCCCGATCCCCTCTGTTCCTTATCTTGAGTCGTACCCTACAATTTCTCCATCGCCTCAGGCCCTCATGGCCCCGGCGGACTTCGCTAGGTCACAGTCAGGGGCGGCCCAGGTGGCTCATACGGATATGGGCCCTTCCTCAGCCCATTATCCCTCTTACGGGCCGCCTCCTTCATCAGTTTATCCTTTGGTCGCCTATCCAGGTGCTGCTCCTCTTGCTCCTCCCCCTCCTTCCCGGGAACGGGAAATTCTTGACAAGTGGGCTGCTATGCAGCAACAAATTGATCTCCTCCACAAGCGGGTCGGCCCGCAATCTCTAGCCGATGTCCCTATCCCTAACTTCAGGGACCTACGTCTTCCTTCCCAGTCGGAGCTCCCCGTGTACCGCAAATACGATGGGAACGGCAACCCATTCATCCATGTCCGGGAGTTCTTGTACGAGTCTGCGCAGTTCCAGCAGGATGATCGTTTGATGGCCTATTTGTTCCGTCGGTCTCTGGAGGGGGTCGCGTTGGAATGGTTCTACACCTTGCCTATGGAGGAGGCTGAGAATTTCAAGACCGTCAAGGAGAGGTTTATACAGAGGTTTCAGGATCGGGTCGGACCCGAGTACTCTTTCACTGACCTGGTGGCGGAGAGGATGAAGCCGGAGGAAGACTTCGCAACCTATGCGGACCGCTGGAGACAGATGGCCTCACGGGTGCCCGGGCAGATTCCGGAAGAGGAAAAAGTGAAGTTGTTGATTTCCAATGCTACGCCAACTTTCAGAAACATTCTGGCAATGAATGACATTTCAAACATGCACCAACTATACAGCAGAGCTAGGTTTATTCAGACCCAATTTAAAGACTCCCCCATCCATTCTTTATTCGAGGCCCAGAAACCCAAAGCCACCAAGAAAACCCAGGGCCCCGTCACTGAGGGGGTACAAATTAACGAGCAAGTCCAGGCCGTGCAGTTCCCCCAACAAGCCGCTCCACCCCGCTTCCCACCGCCTCAGCGTAACCCCCAGTTCGCCGCTCCGCCAGTTCCCCAGCCTGCCTTCCAAGTCCCGCAATACCCTCAACAGGCACCTCCGCCACCTCAACAGCCTCAGCGGCCCCCGCAATACAATAGTGTTCCTCCACCCCCCACCTACGGCTCTGCTCGACCAGCTCCAAAAAGGGCTCATTACCCCCCTCTTCCGGAGACCTTGCCAGATATTTTCTCTGCTCTAATGTATACTGGTGACCTCCAGTTGCCTCCTGAACGCCCGAACTGGAATCCGGCTGCCGACCAATCCCGATATTGTATATTCCATCGGCAACCCGGGCACACAATAGAGCGATGTTACCAATTCAGAGACCTGGTGTATGATTTGCATGAGGGCCAGAGGATTGATTGGGCCCAGATGCGCCAGCTAATTGAGGATATCAAGCAGAGGCAGAGACAGGCCAGGCCGCAACAGGCGGCGCCCCAGCAGCAGCAGCAGCAACAGCCCCAGCAGCAACCGCAACCTCAACCGCAGCAGCAAGACCTTGGGATCCATCAAAATCCCATGCCAGTGCATCAGCCCGCTCCTCCGCAACAACAGCAACCGCCGGCACCGGCCCCAGCACAAGTGAATTTGGTCCAGCGCCCAGCCCCCAACGCTGGGTGGACGTTTGATGATGAGACCCCCGCCCATCTCTTGGCCTTACACCACCACTACTCTCCCACACCTGCCATCCCCTCCATCCTTAGATCCGCCGCTACACCGCCCGTCACTTCCTCCGCGTCGCCTCTTAGGCCCGCTACATTCCCCTCTACTCCGTCCGTCCTTTCACCACCACCCGCCACGCCTCACACTATTTCCCCTAAGCTTAACCTTTCGCCCATTTCCCCTCCACCAGGGCCCATTAAACCCACTTCAGCCATCCTCACCCCCATCTCCACGCCATTCACCTGCCCCACCAGGCCAAGCGGGGGTCCAGTCCAGGCCGTGCAAGCATCGCAATGCGCCCTTCGGAGCGGGCGTCCTTTCCAAAGAATTTTTCCTTCCCCAGGTGCATCTGCACCAAACCCTGCAGTTTCCTCCCCTACAGTTGAACCAGAAGAGATAGACCCGGTGCCGGGCACAAGATATGACTTATTACAGCACTTAGACCGGCTGCCGGCTAAAATCTCAGTGTTAGAACTAATCAAGAGGTCGCCGCTCCACCAAGACGCCCTGAAGATCTTCCTACAGAAAGTTATGGTGAGCGAAGATGTGGCAGTGGATAGCCTGCCCGCGGTCTTGGCCACGATCACAAAGGGGCCCTCTATTGCATTTGCTGAGTCAGAGCTAGCTCCTCCTGAGGCACGGCAGATGCCGTTATGTATTACCATCTCTCTAAACAAAACGGCCGTGGAATCCGCCCTTGTGGACACAGGGGCGTCGATAAATGTCTGCCCATTGAGTACCCTTCGTGCTTGTAATATATCAGAGGACATGCTCAAGCCGACACCAACCACGATAGCCGCATATGATAACTCCAGACGTGCTTGTCACGGGGTGGTAACTGTACAGGCCGAGCTAGGGCCCTTAGTGATGGATGTAGAATTTTATGTGTTGGACATAGACCCAATGTTCAAAGCCATTCTGGGTCGTCCATGGTTGAATAGTTTGAACGCCGTCCCCTCGACCGCCCACCAGTGTCTGAAGTTCCCATTCCAAGGGCGAGTGGTCAAGTGAAAAGTGTTTCCACAGTTCAAAACGTTGACGCCATAGCAGCCAAGATTCTGCCCACACTGTGGCCGAGTAACAGACCTGTTCTATCTGTCATGGACTTAAACTATTCGTGGGCATATGCGTCGCGCAAGCCCACCGCTGCACCAATCAATGTGAAGGTTAAGCCCAAGATGAGAGACTCCAAAGGGTGGCACCTAATTCTAAAATTGGGCTATCAGCCAGGCCGAGGACTCGGCGCACAACTGCAGGGCAGAACCAACCCCGTTCCCAAGGGAAGGAAGATGGGCCGCCGGGGCCTCGGCTACCATGAATCCTCCATGTCAATGCTTGGGGACTCTGGGCCGTTGACCTGGGATTACCGGCAACATTTTGTGAAGGGTCCGTTGCAGCCCGGCACCTTGAAGACCTCGCCATCCAGCCTTGAAGAAAAGATAGATGAAGCTTGTGCTGTTGCCGATCCGCCACCACCACCGCAAGAGCTAGCCGGTGACTTGGAAGACTTTCTGAATGCTTACAAGGATGTTTTGTGAAAAAGAGGGTGACCCAAAGAAGAAGGAGACGCAACTGGTAAAGCGCCCTCCGATGCCATTGGCCCGCCAGGGGCCCCGGAAGACGGGGAGCTCCGCCACTACTTATTCTATGTCCCCATCCCGTCTCGCTTCCTGGTTTCAACGGTTGGATTCTGTTCCCCGTTCCCCTCCACTCCTGGTCGACCCGTACTTTGCGGAGAGACCTGAAATTCTATTCGTTCCATGTGCTTGCGGGCGCTGCCCGCCCATTGATCTATCAACCCTATTCACTCCTCCTCCTCCAGGAGCTCAGCTCCATGAAATGTGGTTTAAGTCTTCTGACCCTTTCTTTGACTGCATCTTCCCAGAATTGTTCCCCATGCAGCTTCCTCCTCCTCCGCCTTCTTCCTCCTGTTGTGTGATCACCTCCGGCCTCCAAAAAAAAATGCCAATTTCAAAACGGAGGTCTCCATGGAAGATTACGCTATGTTCTGCCCAGATCCCAGGGGCGCGAGACCCCTGTTTCTTTTCCGGTAGATTTCTTCTCCCCTAGATTAGATGTACAGTGTACAGAGTCTTCTAGGATGGTCGAGTCAGTCAGGGTAGAGTCTAGTTCGAGTTTTGTCAGCCCGTCCACGTCTGCGGCACCTGCCGTAACGCGTCCTCCCAAAACCATCCCCGATAGGTTTCTACAAGATTTGGCTGGGAGATGTCATGCTCTGTTGAAGTGTCCAGAATTTGTGGAGACCGCAATTATCCTGGAAGATGATGAGGGAATTGATGAGGTATGGAGCAAGGATGGACTAGGAGTATATGAAATTGTGAATGAGAAAGACCCAGCTGATGATGAGGAAGATGAAATGGATGACACTGCCGACCTATATGCCCAAGGCTTGAAGAAGTTCGACGAGCCTTCCGTAGCAGTGGATGAATCCACTAAGAAATTAACCTCGGAACAGTAGAGGACCCCAGGCCCATACTTATTTCCGCCAATCTCCCTCCTCCAGTCGAAGAGGAACTTGTCAAAGTCTTGAGGGAGTACAGCGATTCTTTCGCCTGGTCCTACGAAGACATGCCGGGCCTTGACCCCGCATTGGTCGAACACAGGCTGATTCTCAAACCAGGGGCAACGCCCGTTAAACAGAAGGCAAGGAGATTTCACCCGCAGATGGCCTTGAGGATTAAGGAAGAAGTCGATAAATTGCATAAGGCCAGGTTCATTAGAGTGGTGCTGTACCCGCAATGGGTGGCAAACATAGTCCCGGTGATGAAGAAGGATGGTAAAATTCGAATCTGTATTGACTTCAGGGACTTAAACAAGGCATGTCCGAAAGATGATTTTCCACTTCCTCACATCGACGTCTTGGTCGATAATACAGCTGGGTACGAAGCCCTCTCCTTCATGGACGGCTACTCGGGGTATAACCAAATCCTTTTGGCTCCGGAGGATCAAGAAAAGACCTCGTTCACCACACCTTGGGGCACATACTGCTACGTCGTTATGCCATTTGGGTTGAAAAATGCAGGTGCCACCTACCAAAGAGCGATGATGGCTATCTTCCACGATATGATGCACGTTTATTTAGAAGCTTATGTGGATGATATTTTAGTCAAATCGAGGTCACAAGAAGAGCACCCCGCCATTCTAGCCAAGGTATTGCAAAGGGCTAGGGAATACAAGTTAAAGATGAATCCAAAGAAGTGTGTGTTCGGAGTTGCATCAGGAAAATTGCTCGGGTTTATAGTTAGTAAACGGGGGATTCAGATCGATTCAAACAAGGCAAAGGCCGTCATGGAAATGCCACCGCCGAAGAACGTCACTGAGCTTCGAGGTTTGATCGGGCGTTTGCAATTTATCAGGAGATTCATATCTCAGCATTCGCAAAGATGCCGCCCGTTTTATGAATTGTTAAAGGCAGGCACGAAATTTGAATGGAATGAACAATGTCAAAAGGCCTATGAGGAACTCAAGGTGTACCTCTCTAATCCCCCGGTTCTACAACCACCCGTCCCCGGGAAACCCCTGATCCTGTACATTTCTGTAATTGAGGACTCCCTAGGAGCTGTTTTGGCACAGGTAGACGATGAAGGAAGAGAAAGGGCGGCGTACTATCTCTCAAGGTTATTTAATCCGCTGAATCCAAGTACACTGCTATGGAGAAGACCTGTGCAGCACTAGTGTGGGTAGCGCAGAAGCTTAAACACTATTTTCTTGCCCACGAGGTTAGGCTCATCTCTAGAATGGACCCCATTCGTTATCTGTTGGAAAAGCCGGTCCTTTCTAATCGGCTAGCTCGCTGGCAAAGTTTTCTCTCCCAGTTCGACATCACCTTCATCGTGCAGAAAGCAATCAAGGGATATGCTATTGCCGAGCACCTGGCTCATTCTCCTATCCCTCGCACTGATTCCATTCAGGACGAATTCCCCGATGAACACCTGGCGGTGATCACTCATCTTCCTTTTGGTCCCTTCACTTCGATGGTGCCCTTAATTCCCAGGGCAGCGGAGTCGGCGCCGTTCTCCTTACTCCAGAAGGGGTAACCATCCCCGTGGCATATCAACTCTCATTCCCCGCCACCAACAATATAGCCGAGTATGAGGCTCTCCTTGCTGGTCTGAAGCACGCCTACATCTTGGGCGCGCGATACCTAAACATCATAGGAGACTCCCAGCTGGTGCTGCGTCAAGTTTTGTCAACCTACCGCACCCGCGATCCTAAGCTCAAACCCTACCAGGATCTGGTCACGCTCTTGGCCAGGCAATTCAGGAAACTCGTCTATATTCACACTCCTCGCTCTCAGAATATCTTGGCCGACGCCCTTGCGTCGCTCGCCTCTTCCTATCACTCCCCCTAAGTCGCGCCACTGAGACCATTGTGGTCCAAAGGCTAGACGTTCCTTCCCTGCAGGATCCCTGGTTCAACAATCTTAGGATGTCCGTAGAGAAGAAAATAGAAAGGGAGGAAATAAAAGAGGTTTCATTGACTGAGCTCGAGGAGATCATTGAAGAGGAAGAATTGCCGTGGTTTTATGAGATCGAGCAATACTGCAAGGATGGTACATTTCCGGAAACAGCCAACGCTGAGCAGCGAAGAGCCATTAGAAGAGTCGCCGCCAGATACACGATCATCGCCGGTGAATTGTATAGGCGGGCTTTGAGTGGAGTTCTAATGAGGTGCCTAGATGATGAAGAAGCTTGGAAAGTCGTGGAAGCAGCCCACTCCAGCGAGTGTGGAGGGCATGTAAACGGACAGGCCTTGGCAAAGAAGATTCTTAGGCAGGGCTATTACTGGCCAACCCTAGAAGAAGATTGCTCCACCTATGTCCGTAGGTGTCTTCAGTGCCAAATCCATGCCGACAAAATCCACGCTCCGGCCTCTTCTCTTCATCCTATTACGGCCCCCTGGCCATTTTCTATGTGGGCATTTGACATCATCGGACCCCTCGGTGATCCGAATTCTGCTGTTAAACAGAAATCCTTCATTCTGACGGCTACGGAGTACTTTACCAAGTGGGCCGAAGCTGAAGCTTATGCAGAAATCAAAGCCACCACAGTATGCCGCTTCATCATGAAGAACATTATCTCGCGGTTCGGAGTGCCAAGCAGCATCGTCACCGACAACGGGCCTCAATTCATCTCACAAGAACTCCAAGACCTCTGTAAGAAATTCAATATAGTTTTGCATCATTCATCACCATACTACCCCCAAGGTAATGGCCAGGCTGAGGCCACGAATAAGACCCTTCTCAAAATTATCAAGAAAACATGCGAATCACATAAATTTGCTGATTGGGCCGACAAATTGATAGAAGCTCTATGGGCCTACCGCACTTCCGTCCGCACTCCCACAGGGCAGACGCCCTTCGCCCTCACCTATGGAATGGAAGCGGTGCTCCCGTATGAAATTATGATCCCTTCCCTAAGGGTGCAGCTGGATAAGGAACTTAATCTTGACGAACATCGAGAGGCGTTGCTAGTCCAACTGGAACTCTTAGACGAGAAGAGGTTGAATGCGGCCAATCATGTTTCAGTATATCAAAAGCGTGTCTCGCGATATTTCCAAAAGAAGGTCATTGAAAGGAAATTTCAAGTGGGTAATATGGTTTTGAAACGCAAATTCATCAGGTCAGCGGGCCCCAGGTCTAAGTTGCAACCCAACTGGGAAGGGCCCTTCGTAATCAAAGAAGCTTATCCAGGTAATGCGTATCGTCTAATTAACTCGGAGGGGGAGGAATTGCCAAACCCGTGGAATGGGCTGTATTTAAAGCATTTTCATCCATAAAAATAAAACCAGTGAACGGCTCGATGGCAGGGCATACCCCACCAAATTACGAAAGGAGGACCCAGGTCCAGCATCTCACACACTACACGACCCCGTGGTGCGGTATTCTCTCATGCTACCCGACACCGTTTCTCCTTTGGCCATGCTCGGGGAAGGTGGAAATCCTTGTATTTCCTCTCTCTCGGTTGAAGATAGGGGCAAGTGGTGAATAAGGGGGCGAGAACTGACCCAGATTCCCTGTTAAAAGAGGTCTCAAATAGGGGCAATCCGTTAAGACCTCACTCTGCAAAAGAAAAAAAGAAGAGAAAGAAAAGGAAAGCAAAAAGAAAGAAAAAAAAAGGAGAAAAGAACAGGGGCAAAATCAAAAGATAAAGCCGAAAGTACAAAGCCCAAAGGATGCAACTAGGCATGGCAAGAGTGGCAGTACAGTTTCCCCGCGGGACGTTATGAGCCCGGTCGCATGCGTGCCTAGAGCGGGTGAAGGTTCGATAACGGATACAAAGTCCCGGCGCAACAGACCAGATTACTTGAAAAGATGGTGTCCCGGGAAAGAACTCAAGCCCTAAAAACCCCTACACCTATCGTCGGCTTCTCTACTCAATCTTTTTTACTTTCCCAAGGAATGAATCCCACCCCGGGTATGGCCTCAGCAGAAGCACAGTCGAGCAAAGTTGACTCCGATCACGGGCGGTCCCCCCTTCCCGCACGTGCTGGGCCTTGGGATTCCGTAGCAAGACGAGAAGGTCCCTGTTATTGAGACCCGAGCTGGTTTCAAAGCCCAAAAAATTAAATATTCCAAAACCCAAAAAAATCAAATATTTCAAAACCGAAAAAAAAAATCAAATATTCCAAAACCCAAAAAAATTAAATATTTCAAAACCCCAAAAAAATCAAATATTTCAAAACTCAAAAAAATCAAATATTTCAAAACCCCAAAAAGATCAAATATTTTGAAACCAAAAAAAATCAAATACTCCAAAACCCAAAAAAATCAAACATTTCAAAATCCGACAAAATCTTACATGTTTCCCTCTTGCATTCATCTGCATTTCTCGCACTTTGATACTTGCCTATTTAATAAGGCTCACCCCCCTTGACCAAAAGTCAAGAAAGGGTCATCTCCTAACTTGCTGTAAGCAAGGGGCTGAGCCTAAAATAGATTTAATCTGTTTCGTGTTTGCATGTGTGCAGGGGCAGGTTGGAAGGGCAGTTGGCTCGAGACCACATGAATATTCAATCCTCGCGTTGACCTATGCCATCACATCACATCATAATCGAATCACAAAGCTCAAACTCAATCTCATTCAATCTTATTCATGTCATATATCAAGCTGTCCAGATATAAAATCCTATCCCACATCATCATAAAAACAAAAGGAAAATCACTCAGTCCGCCGCTGGGCATCCCCGCGAGGACGTATCTCTCTCAACTCCCTAAGGTAAGCCTGTCGAGTCTCTGGAACCTCCTCAACCTCTGCTGGTAGGGTACGCACCCTACTCACCTCCCACATGATCAACGCACTCCTGACCGCCTGCTCGTCCTCCTCTGTCCCGATCCTCCGTGCCTGTAGCATGGGAAGGTGGGGTAGCGTAGGTAGCACCGTCCGGGGTAGTCCAATCTGCAGGTAGCATCTGTGCGGGCTGTACATCGCTAAGGTAGTGTCGCTCACGAGCCTCAAGTCCAAGCCAGCTCTCCTCGGTAGTCTGATGGTGGTATCATGGAGGAAGTCCGGGCGCATCACAAACCTATCCAGGGGCAGCCTGTTGATGTACGGGCGCCACTCGTCCCTGGTCTTCAGCTCGCCGTCCTGCACTCAACCTGTGGAGAAAACCTGAAGGCGCCCCCTATGAAGTAAAGGGGATGGCTCCCAAAGATCCTGCTAACTGAAGTAATGTCCTCCCTCAGGGTAAACTTCATCCTAACTCCCATCCAGCACTCCAATAGGATCATTGAACCAAAGAGAGGACCTCCTAAGGCTGCTGAAGTAAGACCCTCGTACAGGTAAGCTAAGACAGCCTGAGAGATGGAAAACCCCTGCCAAAGGCCGCTGATGGTGCTGAGTAAAGGAGTCTCTAGGACATGGTCGGCTGAAGGGAAAAGGATGGCCCCGCATAGGCAGATGGACGCAGCTTTGGCTATGGCTTCAACCCACCCGCACTTATTCCGGCAATGCTCCACTACCCACTGGCTCAGAGGAAGGAGGTGGATGTGGCGAGGGCCTATAAAGGTACGAACATCCCCGCTATCAGGTATGAATCCCCCTAGGATGAGTTTTGGGTCTATAGGGGCAACGGTATGACATATCAAGTCTTCCTCCCCCACCTTGGACCTAGGGAGCCCGAAATATGTCTCTACCTCCTCTAGCAAGATAGTGGCCTCAAAAGATGGGAAGAAGAAAGTGTGGGTCTGAGGGTGCCAAATCTCCATCAGAGCAGAGATACTATGCCAGTCTAAGGAAAGTTTAGGGTAATTCTGACCTAAAACTAGGAGGGAGTGTAGGTGCCAGGATTTGAGAAGGTGAGTCACCCCGAGGGGCAATGCACGGACCATGGGAGCCACCCACTTTAAACTAGAAAAGCGTCTCGGGCCGGGAAGAAGCTGAAAAGAAGGAGAAGGCAAAGGGGTGTAAGGAGATATAAGAGGAAGATTGAAAGATGGACTCTAAGCATATTCTGATCAAACTTACCTCTCTCATAGGGGTGGCGCTGAGATGTCGAGGAATCAAGCTAGCCGTTGAATCGCTTCCCGCTCCTTTCTAGCCGGCCGCGGTCCTTCAAACAACGCGCCCTCCGCAGGACTACCATCATAAGCCCTCTTCATGTTGAGGTGACGAGAATCAAAGATTTTTAGGCTTCGGGAAAAGGAGGATGAGTAGTTGAGGGTTCATGCCTCCCTACTACTTATAGGGTTCATTAGGGAGCCTAAACCTCTTAGGATTAGGCCCAGATAAGTCTAGGACGGGTTTAGATAGGGTTCTGATAAGTACCAAGCGCCTTGCCCTCGGGCTGGGGACTCTCCAGGGAGTCCCCTTTCGGGCAAATAGGATATTGGATTGGACGGTCTTACGATAGACCGTCCATACCATATACGGCCCATCATCAACCGTCCTTCTCTCCAAGAAAGCTCGAGCCCGGTGACGTGTGCGGTCTGAAATCCGCCGTTCCACCATTCATACGGTTTTCATGGAACCGTTCCAAACAATTCAAGCGGCCCTTAGGGAACCTCTCTTATCTACGAACGGCTAGGGGAGAACCGTCCATATGCTCTGCCCCCCGATTAACCTGCTGCACTCATGTCTCAATCACTTAGCGCTCTCATCTCACTCAAGTCGGCGTGTGCGCTCTCATCTCACTCAAGTCGGCGTGTGCGTCTCTCATCTCACTCAAGTCGGCGTGTGCGTCTCTCATCTCACTCAAGTTGGCGTGTGCGTCTCTCATCTCACTCAAGTCGGCGTGTGCGTCTCTCATTTCACTCAAGTCGGCGGGTGCATCTCTCATCTCACTCAAGTCGGCGTGTGCGTCGCTCATCTCTGTCAGGCTAAGCGCGCTCCTCAAGCTCATTTTCCCACTCATACATACATTCATCCACAAAACAAACGAAAAATAGAAGACATGCGCATCACTAATCATGTCACACCATGTACAAAGGACGGGCCCAGTACAATCAGTCAAGCAGCTCCCTCTCCCTGGCCCCCGTCACTGTCTCCACCGCCCTCATGCCTCTTTGGGGGAGGCATCACTGAGGTCGCCTCATCACGCCGTCGCCGGCGCCGCTCCTCCTCCTCGTTCCTCCGATGGCCGGAGGAACCAGTGAAGTAACTCCTCACGGAGCCGTGGGTGCCGTGGCTGCCACTCGCAGTCGCCCTGCTGCGCTCCCGACTCGCCTCCTTCAGACCCTCCACCTTGCCCTCCAACCGGGCAACCTGTAGACGGGCCTGCTCTGCCTCACTCCTGTAACGCTCGGCCTCTGCCCGGTAACGGTCCGCCTCGGTAGCACCGGCCCGTAGTCGCTCTAGCTCGGCCCGGAGGAGTGCCGTCTCCACTGCGTCCACCGGTCGGCTCCGCGCAGCCTCTTCTCGCACCCGGGCTACCTCCTCCAGAGCCGCCACCCGGCTCCGCTCCAGCTCCGCCTGGAGGCGGGTCAGCTCGGACGTCTGCATTCACATATCACTATCAGTTGGTCACATTTCATACATTTCATAAGCATAAATGAGCAAGAGGAAGTATGGAGATTCGTGTACCCTCTCCACGAGTGCCACCTCGGCCGCTTTGGCCCGCTCTACCATCCGAGTGAAGTCTGCATCCCGATCGACTCGATCTGCTGGGGTCTGGACGGAGGAGGAAGAAGGAGCGTCTGGTCCCACCCTCTGAACACCCTCGGCGCTGTATCCAAATACTCCAGGTCAGTCATAGACATAATCATAATCATATAGAACTGCATAATTTAAAGAGTGTAGGTTTAGAGCACTCACCAGTAGGGCCAGGGCCTGCCGGGCCTCGTCTCTCTCCCGGATGGTGGAGTGCAGGAGTCCCTGCAACTCTGCCACTCGTCCTGCGGGGTCAACCTACATTTTAGAAGTCCTTGTTAGTGCATCATCATAAGCATAATAGACAAGTTTAAGTTTAGAAGTCGTACCGGTCGGTGGGTGCCTCGGAACACCTGGTCCCGGTAGTGCCGTGCGTACGCAGTGTAGTACGCGCTGTCGCTCTCTGCCCGGGCGGTCACCACTCGCCCTCGCGCGGCCCAGTCGGCAACCTGCTCGGCATTCCTCGCTGTCCAGTCGTACGCCTCGCGGAGTCCCCGGGTCATCCTCGACACCCGTTCCCCCGCCTTCTCGGGCGCAGGGAACTCTACGGCCGGCTGATAGACCCCGATGGTCCTCATCACCAACCTAAAGTGTAGTGGCTCCACCACATTCATGCAGTGAAGCCACACGTCCCGGCCAGAGAAGGCCAAGGCCTCGGTCACCCACGGCTGGCCCTCCGGGCTCTCCTCCGTGTAAGGAGTCCACCGTACCTGCAAAGAATAGGAAACTGCATCAGCATCATCATATCTTGACAGAATAGCATGTATTTAAAGAGTCTGAGTCTAGAAGCGTACCGAGGTGTACGGTAGAGTGTCCAGGTCGTCCTGCAGCTCCCGGACCTGCCTCCTCAAGGCCATCATTTCCCGGGGTGCTGTCCACCTCCGCGCGATCGGCAGGAGCCCAGGGCGGGTCTCCTCACCTCTCCCCAACCTGCGTAGGCGCACGTAGGCCCACACCTGTACCACAAGTCGTGTCAGCATTCAGTAAGCATATAGAGTTGCATAATTAAGACTAGAGAAGAAAGTCGCACCTGGAGTAAGGGGGAGAAGCCCCCAAGCATCGTCCGACGCGCCGTCGAACTAAGGGTGTCAAAGAGGAAGGCGAGGACCGCCGCTCCCCAAGCATAGTCACCTACATGCTCGAGCTCCTGGAGGAAAGGGAGGAAGCGACAGCTCATCACGTCCGCCCGAGTGGAGAAGAGAAGCCGCCCGAACATCAGCATCAGAAACCGTCTCAGCACTCTGTCCGCCTCAGGTCCCGGCACCGCTGCGACCCTCGGTCTCGCCAGCCCCACGAGCCGCTCCAAGTGCTCCTCTGGTCGCTCACCCACTGCAACGCCAGCTCGTCGAAGACCCAGGCTGTCCTGGAGAGCAGCCCGGGGAAGGAGGGTCGACTGCCTCTCGGGGCGCCGCAGCTGTAGGCCGAGCAGCTCCCGAGCCATCCCCCGGTAGTCAGGAAAAGTAGTCCCGCTGACCGGCGACCCGTGCACGCGTAGGCCAGTAAGCCTGGCCACGTCCTCCAATGTAGGGACCATGTGCCCCCACGGGAATAAGAACGTCCGACTCACTGGATCCCAGCGGTCATGTAGGGCATAGAGCAGAGCTGCGTCATAGCGACACACCTCGATACTCAGGAAGGGGGCGAACCCCATGACAGTCAATCGCTCCCTCTGGAAGTCCGGCAGTGCGAGGTACACTGCCCGAACCTACAGCCAGGAGGTACGGGTCCTACGCTTCCCCTGCATTCATCCATCTCATTTACCTTAGTCATTTAGTTTCACATTTTTATTTCATTTAAATAAAATGCTCAGAGTCCAATTATTGATTTGAAGAACGGTTACTCACGAACCGCTCTATGGATGAGCGGCCTCCCTCAGACTTCTCTGTTTCTCGGTCCCCCCGTTTGAACGGGCTCTCCCTAGCCATTTCCATCATGGACGGATTACTCGGAACCGTCTGTTTGCCCGTCTTCCTAAGGAGTTACGGCCCACCTTTGACCGTATTGTTTTGATGACGGTCCTGTAAGGACCATATTGTTTTGCTTGGTTACATGTTTGGACGGACCTATGTGGTCCGCCTACCCTTTGAACGATGATAACCTCGCCGTATTGGGGTTTTGGTGCCCCGTTGGCTTTGTAAGGGTGAGCGGCGCTCCTTGCACCGTGTTTATTTGAGGCGGTCCTTTGGGGACCGCATTGTTTTGCCGTACGGTTTCTGTTAAACCGTTTTACCGTCGCCGTCCCCGACGACGGTGAAGGCCCCCCCGGCCGGCTGGGAGACCACCGTGGTCCCTAAACCGACCCCCCTAGGCCCCTCTAAACCCCTAAAACTAACATGCAGGGAACAAAATCAAAAGAAATGGGAAGAAAGGCGGGGAGGCCTACCTCGGGATCACGTGGCTTTTTGGCCGCCCCCGTGGGTGGTGGTCCTCCGGCGACCTCCTCCTCGCCGGCAGGGGCCTCTTCGTCAGCAGCGACGATGGCAAGCTCTTCCATGGTCACCCCGGGCGTTTCTCCTTCCTCCGGCAGTGGTGGCGGTGGTTCCACCGGCGATGAGCCCTCACCGGCGGCCGGCGGCCGACGGCCTGGCCGCCTGGTGCTTCGTCCTGGTCATCAGGTGGGCTGGGGAAGATTGAGAGAGGGAGGGAGGTTGAGAAGAGAGAGTGAGAGAGGGAGAGTGAGGGCATTTTTCGCCCCTTCGTTCCTTCCACCGTCGGTTACGGTGGAGGGAAACGAGGGGGTTCCTTTTTTTCGAGGTTGCAGAGAAGAACGGTCTATCGTTAGACCGTTCATTTTGTGAACGGTTCGTATATAACCGTATGTATCTCTTGACCGTTAATTTCAAGTCGTTGGAATTCTATGCTCGAGCGGTTCTCTTGGAGCCGTTCTTATTATAAACGGTGCCGTACCAGCCGTTCGTCACTGGCAACCGGCCCTGTAAGATTTGTTCGAAGGTCAGGTAAGAACGGCTAACATAGAGCCGTTTGGAATCTTGCACGGTTGAGATGAGGCCGTATATCTGGTTGGTCTATTTAAATCATGAATATTGAATATTTTCTTTGGAAATACATATCTTAACCATCTTATGCAGCATCACTTCAGTCTGTCTCGCCATTTCGCCTGCACAGGTAAGTCAGGTATGGCCTTCTATCCCTAAATCCCTTATTGCATTATTATATGGTATTATATTATAATATTTCAAGTGCCGGCAGGTTTCTTATGTGTCCCAGGATCTGATGTTCCCCTTCAACAAAAACAATGATGATCCAGGCTCATATACCTAACCTTCGGATAAGTCGTTAAGTTGGGATATCACGAGGAGGACGGTTCTATCCACACGCTGTGGTTGCGGACGGTATCTTGACTCTGATATTCCCAGCTTAATAATACTACTCTCTAATATTTTATATTTTAATCTTTCTTCGCATTCGTTTTAACGATTTCTTTTATTTTTAGCCCAGCATGCATCATGCGCATCCTTTGGAGCTTTCATGCCCCATGGTCTGCTTAAGAAATGTCCCGTCAAGTGATGGTCAGCTGTGTGTCCCAATGCTCGAGTAAGGTGAACTAATTCCATTCTGAATTCGAAGGTTTTCTTTGGTCGGTTCGTTGAGGTCAGTTGACTGAAAGATCCCCGTCTGGAGCTTTAGCATCTTTTTCTTTTGTGGCCCCCTCATTGGACCGCGGGATTGTGTCCCCCATGAGGTTGGTCTTGTCGGTTGATTTCGTTTAGTTTAGTCCCTCCAGATTGGCATCGCCTTTTGGCCAATTACTCCTAACGTTCGATCTAGGATTGTCTGGAAGATTCTCACCGCTTGTTGGTAGAAACGGGTGTCGTTTTACCTTAACGCCCGTTTTTTCGGTCCACTCCGCTGCATTTCTGCTCCACCTCCATGTTCCATATCACCTCCGCTTCACCTCCGCTCGCTCCCCTGCAAAGAGGGCGTTAAGGAGGGGCATCTGTTGACACCCGTTTTATACCGATAATTCGAGCCATTTCTCTTACTCCCATTAGTTGATGCCTCGAGTTGGTCATCATTGACTGGGCCATTTTGTGGCATGACTCGGGCTCGTTTTATGGGTCGTCTCCCTCCTTGGTGCAATTCGTGGTGATTCGGGGCTTAATGGGCCTTGGCTTTGGTCAATTGAACATATTTTACGAGAATCAAGTGCCTAAGGGCATGAACGGCTTCACATCAGCCGTTCAGCAGATGTGCGGTTGAAGATGGACCGTTCATATATTTTGGCTAATTTCTGAGGATTTTCTGAATATTCACCGACAGACTTTTGTGCGGTGTGATTAGGACCGTTCAATCTCATGGACGGGCCTATCCCAACCGCCTATATCTCAGAGTCCTACGCACGCCCGTTTTCTCAGATAATTATCCAAATGATTTGAATTATCACCGACAGGGTGAAACGGTCGGTTTAGTGCCGCCCTAAACTAAAACGGTCTCAATACAACCGTTCTTATGTTCAGAGTCCAACGGCGAACATTTCGGCCAGTTCGAGAGATAGTTGGGATAATTTTCTGATTATTCGAGTTTCCACCGACAGGATGGACGGTCCGAATAAGACCGCCCATCCATTGAGCGGCCTATCGTAAGACCGTACAAAACGTCGGCTGTCGATTTTCAACTGATTTTATCCCTTTTATTCCATGGTTTTATCCCTAACTTATTTTGATAATTTCTCCGCGGATAATCAACCATTTTTGATGCCGTTTCATCTGGATGGAAGATTATGATATTATCTACGAATTATCTTTTGAGAGTTCGACCTGAAAAAGTCTCTAAACCCTGATTTCGAGGCTGGCCTTCTAGGTTCTATAAATAGACCCTACGGCCGGACGTCAAAAGGGGGGGAGATTTTGGTCAACGGCGAAGCCCTGCCGCATTTTTGAGCGACCTAGCACCAAGGAGGGAGGCTCTCCACGTCCGCACGAGCCTCCGGTCAAGGGAGTAGCCCAGTCTTCGTAGTCTTTCATTCCGTAGCTTTGTCGTTTTTTCTTCATTGCATGCATTGTTTCTCACCCGCGTACCCCCTCCTTCTCGTTATCATGCACACAACCATCCCGTTTTTTATCACCCTAGGGGTTTAAAACCCCCCAGGTATTCCCCTTTTCATTTGTTTATGCTTAATTCTTCTCGTTTGAATGCATACTACATTATTTAGGTCTAATCTAGGTGTCTCTTCTGTGTCTCTACATTGTTTCGCAGGTCAGCACTTAATCAGAACGAGACCCATCCCCTCTGGCCGGCCGGAGAGGGTGGAGGTCGAGCCCTTCTCAACTTGCTGAGTGAAGGTACGGCGCGGTTAGCCTCCGGCCGTTCAACGGTACGCGCGGTGCATCCACGACCGTTCTTCCCTGGAACGCGGTCCATCTAGCGCCGTCCATCTCACTGCAGCAGTTCATCCCGCGTCCCTCGCAGCGTCCTGGGGCGGTCTATCGTAAGACCGCTCAACATAAGGCGGTCCTAAGGGAGCCGTGCATTCCTCAGCGCTGCACTAAGGCGAGTGTCTCCCCATTTTCCAAGGTACGGCGTGCCTATCGCGTACGGCATCTTGGTGGCGATCACGGTACTTTGCTTCATTCCCTATCTTCTCTTCTTTCTCTCACTTGTCTCATGCACTTGACGCACTTTGACCCGTAGTGAAAGGGAGAGAGGAGAGAAATATATATCTACAGCCCTCCCCCCTTAAAGAAATTTCATTCCCGAAATTTAGGACTATCACCAAGTCACAGGGGAAGAACGCCTCACCCAACTGACAACGCTATCAGGGCCCCAGCACAGAAAACCTCGATTCTCACGAAAGCACCGATCATGAGGGACACAACCAGACTACAATCACGAACAACACCTCGCTCCGCATGCCGCGCACACCGAAAATCAGAGCAGGCACACCAACAAACGCAGTCCGACGTCACCTCAGTCACAACGAAAAACCAATCATGGCATCGCTGCCACCATCTCGCTCACTGAGGAGACATAGTCCTTGACACGAGAAACATCTACCGATCCATCCTATGGTCGGCGGACAAATCGCACGGCAGCTTCACAACCAGCTGACCGGTCGCATACCCTTCTCAAGGGAACAACCAATATAGAGCCTCCACTAGCTAATGTAGCCACCTCAACAGACCACAACCATAACATCAACTTAACACCAAGAATCACCTCACACATGGCAAGCTGAAAGCCAGACATATCACTGTGCCAACTCTATCAGAAGACAAACTTCGACGAAGCCCAGATCCCGTCCGGAAAGGCACACCTCAAAATCAGCCACCCAAGGCCTCGCTGGCACACGGCTCTCGCAACGCTCGAGCCCCGACCTCCAGCATCTTCTCTCTGTGAAAAGACCATCCACTGGTTGCCAGATACACGTCAACGGGAAACCTCCACTTGCTCAGGTTCTTCCTTCTTTCCTGGTCCTCCACCAGATCCGAAGGGAACATTCCAAACCTCGGCAAGCCATCCGTTGACTCACTCACAGACCGATACCACATCTCGAGCCACACTCCTCTCGGACTCCGCATCTGATCTCCATCATCGCGCCAACTCGACCGTCTCGGGGAGCATGATGAAACCAAATGACAAGATCATGGTGTCTTCAGTCATCATCTCACTCGACTCAGACTTACAGGGGAACCATCCCATGCTGGTCACCAACCAGGGATACCCATTGCGACACCAACGTCCCATCAAGGACCACCATTCCGACGCCAATCTCACTAAAATGCCACCGCCCATAGGTGTCACTCTTCTGTCTTGTCTCATCACATCCCTCGATCTCCGTCAGGCGACATCCTCAACAACCCTATCCGGGTCACACCGACGCCTGACACGGCTTCCACTACGCACTCTGATCCACACCCACAGCCACAAATTCTTCGAAACATCACCCAACCGGCACTCGTCCTTTCTGAAAAGCACCAACACACCCTCATACGACAAGGGAATGGGCACAACTTCTCACAGGCAACCACCTTGCCAAAACTCGGGACTCGTCTCGCACGGACTTCATGGCACACAAGGCCAACCAATCCGAACATGCAGTGTAAGACAACGAACCTTAGCCCAACACAATACTCTCCAGCGATAACTCGAGACTCGAACCTCTGCCCACGAGTCGGGAGGGCTCGGAAGGGCTAAAAGGAGTGTGGAGACACAAAGAAATAGGAAATAAAGCAGAATAATTCAACAATTAATAGAAATAAATAAATAACTATTGCTACAACAGAGTCCAGTCCAAAAGAAAGTACAGTCTAAACTAATAGAAATGTACCACATGCCAAGTGAACACTCGGCCTGACGAGTTGGCAACTGAGAACCTCCATACTGCACCCTCGAACCTCGAGGAAGAACCGCCACACATGAAAAGCAGGGAATGAGTCTCCAAAACAGAGACTCAGCAGGGATCCCGCGGAACCCCAACCGAAAACGACGGCGGTAGCGGAACGGAAAGCTACAACAACAGCATGAACAGCAAACCGGTGGCCGATCAAAACTCGGCACTACAGCTACTCCTACTATACCAGAAAATACACCCCGATCTCACGGTCGAGGGCTACCGAACTACACTAGTACCACTTACCAAAGTAAAAAACCCACGGCAACCACGCCGTAGAGGCTTGTCTCCCATGACACGGCCAACCTGAACACGTTGTCCAAGGTGCAACTCCAACCACTCGATCGCGGACATCGCACCAACAAGACGTAACTTTGGCAGAGCTACTAGCACCAATTTCACGGCACAAAAATCGACACACGCGCCACGGCGAAACAACCTGGACTCCACGGTCAACACGACCAAAAACCCGAAGGTCGAAGTCTCAGAGATTGACTGACAGTCTGTTACTTCTGACTCGACAGGAGTACCTCCTACTAGAAGCACAGCCGGTAGCATCCCTTGATGTCTTACACCGCACCGCAGGTGAACTGCCTGACGTGGTAGCACCTTCCAGAGGCACGGACACCGTACAAGTAACCACAAAGCACGTGACTAGCTGGGGTCACGCTCGTCAGCGCATGTCCACTTCCCCCAACCACGTCTGCACACACAGACCATGCGTCCTAGGTCTGGCCTCTAACTGGTTTCCCCTGGAGCCGGACTATGGCTACCGACGAGGGGCCCGACGGAAACCAGTCTAAAAACCATCCGCAGGGTAGCCTCTCCACCACTCCTTGGTGGGTCCACTCGCGTGCAGGCAGGCTATGACTAGTGGAGGGTCACTGAAGGAGTAGACTCTCAAGTCAACAGAAAACCACGTCCGTATCTGACGACGTACAGGGACCATCCCACGTACTAGCACTGTCGCACGGTGACCACAGTAGGTGAAGAAACGGGACTCATAGTCCACAAAGGAACGCCGAAGTACAGTTCCCAAGGCAGCTCATAGGCCGGCAAACCAAATTACACTCTCAAGGAACAACGGGAACCCTCCAGCTCTAGGCTGGATAACTAGACTCGTAGTCCAAGGCAAAACACGTGGCCCACACGGAAAGCACAAAAGCACGAGTCCCAGGGCAACGCACAAGCAGCCACACCGATAACTGGACTCACAGTCCAAGGCCAAACACATGGCCCACTCGGGAATCATCTTCCAGGAAAACTCACGGCATGCGGAGGAGACCCCACGTCACACACACCGATACACGGTGACTCGGTTAAGCGTAACACAAATGCCCAGCACACGAGAAGTCACCCGGACTCTCAAACCCACGGGCACGCTAAATGAGGTAGCACGGTCCTCCCGACACTCTCAAAACATGGGCACAGAATCTTACGGGTGTCAGGGGCATTCACAAGATCGCAAGTCGACCGCTGGGTCTCAACCGGGTCGACTAGGGACCTACACAACGCAAAACGATCGCGGCAAGCACGAAGAACCACTTCAGCATAACACAGTGCCTGGCGGTCTATCTTTGGGCCAACACAGACCGTAACGGTCCAAAGGTAGTCCATCACAGCACCCTGACGGTCCAACTCAGGAGCGTCAGACACTCGGTGTGAAACGAACTATAACGCGCCCACGCTGGTGCGTCACAGCACCTGACGGACCTAAACAGGTGTGTCAGGGCACGAGTGAAAACTGAATGTAACGCACTCCCCCAGGGGCGTTACGTCACCTAACGGACCGACTTCAGTGCCTTAGTGATGGGGGCATCCCTTGCACGTCCACATTTTTTTATGGGCTCGGATTGTTCGTCGGCAAGCGCCATTGTGTTAGTCATGTGTTTCTGAGTCTAGTCATGTAATTTTCATATTTTCTTTGATTCATAAACTATGCAATTTTCCCTTTATTTGAGTCATGTACCTAGGTTAGTGAGTCATTTTCCTAAGTTAGTTGTCATATGGTTGGTTTGATAGGCTAATGGGCCCAACTAATGGGCTTGGCCCAGGGGCGCCCCTCCCTTGGACTGCTTTGGTCATTAGTTAGTTTGTCAGGGTCACTATGGTCATATGAAAAGTATGGAGTCTATAAATAGGCCCCCACTCCTCTCATATGTAACAACCGTTTATGATCAATTTAAATCAAGTGAGTTTTAGTGTCTTAATGGAGTGGATTCTCCAAATCTCTCTCTCTCTCTCTAAGGGGTGGATTCCCCTCTCTCTTTCTCTCTCTCTTCTCCCTTTCTCTCTCCTCCCCTCCCTCTCTCTCCTCCACATCATCAACCCTTCCTCTCCCCTCATTACTCATCCTCCCAACTACCCTAACCCTCATTACTCCACCCCTAGTCCCAAGATACCCTCCACCAATCCATACTCCACCACCCAACCACCAACTACCCAATCCCCTTCCCTAAGCACCCTCTCATCTCCCAAGGGAGAATTCCCCACTCCCCAAGCACCCCTTCCCTTCCCCAACACAACCATTCCCATCCCCAAAGCCCCATTAACCACCCCATTAGTCAATTTGCAAACCTTGGAGAGAGAACTCTCCTTCCCTCCCCCCCACCCATCCCAAATTCGTAGCTCCTCTCTCACCCACTGCAAACACCACCTTACAGACCCCATTCTCCCCCATCCACACCTTGGAACACCCCCTCCCAGACCCCCTCACAGCCAGGGGTTGCCCCCATACCCATCCACCCCATTTCCCATCCCTTCTACCCCATTCCCCCACAACCTTTCACCACCTGCAATTCTTAGGTCGCAGGTAGTAGAGTACCAGCATCTTGCAGAGCCAGCCCCGACTTCATCCCAGCATCCCTGGAGGCCCAAGTGGTACCGTTGGAAGCACCTCTCCGTCCTCTTCACAGCGGCGGTGGTCTCATTCCTTTTTGAGCTTGTGGTCGCCCGAGGGAGCCGTTCTTCCCCGACTATGCACTTCCTCCCTGAAGAGCAACATGAAGCTGACTCCTAAAGCTACCACTACCACTCTCTTGAAGATCTAGAGGCGAGGATTGGCTGGTAGCTTCTTCGACAAGTCTACTTCCAGAATCAAGAAGCGGAGCTCTGTTTTGCGCCCGGAATCAAGAGTTCTCATTTTCTTCCTCTGGGTGTGCGGTTCTGATTCCTGACAGTCTGCTCCGACCCCCCCTCATTCTTCGAGATCTACCAGTCTACTCCAACAACGTTTGGCATCCCCGTTGGTCTTGCTTCGAAGAGGACTCACCGACGGTTCCAAAAACTCTGGCGGTGCCTAATTCTGAGCTATGGAGCTCTTGTGGCAACCTCTTCTTCCTGCTGTTGTGAACCTGAAGCAGTCAGAACTGAAGACCTGCCACCCTGTTCGAGCTCCTGTCCCGACCAGCACCTATTACCAGAGAAATCAACAAAATTCAGGCGTCATCCCGATCCAGCTACAAATAAATTTCAACTTGTTTCGTCATCAAAAAAAATCCGGAGTGGCCGCAGCGCCAAGATAACCAACTGCTTGTCCAGAAGTGCAGAGAGTGGTCAGAATCGGCATCAGCTCCCTTTCTTTGCTTCTAGCTCAATTTTTCCCTCTTGCTTGGCCGGCTGAAGGCCCCTCCCTGTGTGGAGGTAGTGTTTGGGTGTAGTCATTGGCTTCCCTTCCCCAAGATCCCCCCCCCCTTGCAAGGGGTGTAGTTCATGTAATAATTTAAGTCACAGGTTTGAAGCTTCATCGACGCGGCGTGCGGGTGCATACCCTCGCCTCCCCGCTCGCCCCCGTCTCCGGCCGGAGTCGGCATCTTCATGCTGACTAGGTGTGCCTCGGTCCCCTCTTGGCTGGTTTAAATTCCTTGCTTAGCATAGTATTATCATTATTGCTTCATCGGACGGAGAGTGAGAGCTCGGCCCATAATTGCCATTGATGTGAGTGATCACCGCGGGCGAGTTGTGAGTGATCCCCTACATCCCACACCCTTGGTGTGCTGGCCACCTGTGAGTTGGGCATCCCTGGCCCATTTGGGGTTCTCCCCAAGCTAGTCAACCATTGGAGTATCAAGGTCCTGCCTCGGACCCCCTCTATCATCGCCGAGTCACCTACGGGCACTAGTGTGCGCCACGCGAGTGAGTTCGCTAGAGTAAGTCCGCCACTCAAAGATACTTGCTTACAATTGTAGGTCCAAGGGCATTTGGTCTTGTGACTATCACCCCAAGGTGGTGTCACATCAAGTGCTATCAGAGCAAGTTCACAACTTGTCTCTAACAAGTTGGTCCTAGGGCGTGTTTATGCATTTAGAGTCCTCAGTTGCATCTCTTTTGTCCACTAGCATGGCCACCTCCTACCGACCTTACCCATCGGCCCTCTCCATGAGTCCAAACCCCCAAGGGATGCCTACCACTAACACACATCACCTCCCTGGCCATGTCAACTACCTCATGACGGCCTTGACCTATGCCAATGAGCGACTTGATAACCTATCGGGTCGACTCGACCAACTAGGAGAAAATGGGCCCGCCCCAAGGGCGGATGATAGTAGGGCTCCTCCTGCACCTCCCATCTTTGATGGAATTCATCCTATTGACTATTTAGATTGGGAAGTCTCAATGGACCATTACTTCACTTGGTATCCCATGTTCGAGGATGAGAAAGTCCGATGTGCCAAATCACAACTTACCAAACAGGCTCAAACCTATTGGCTACAAATTATCGGGCTAAGGATAATTAGAAGGGAAGATCCCATCACCACTTGGAGAAACATGAAGGAACAACTTAGGGCTAGATATGTGTCCCCTTCCTACTCGGATCACCAAAGCCCAAGGAGCACTTCAACTCCACCATCCCCACCCGACCAACCCAAGACTCCAATTCCCCAATTCCCCACAATGCAACCAAAACCAAATTACACAACCCACCTTACTCAAGGCCCTTTGGCCCCCACCTCCACCTCCACCCCTCACCTTACCCCTTCTCAAAAAGGAAAAGGTCCTATGGAGATAGAAGTGAGTGAAATAACCTCGGGTAAGTGCGAGCCGGAATGTTATAGGTGCCACCAATTGGGACACATCGCCGGACAATGCCCCACGAGGAAGCATCTTCCCATACCCCTAGTGGTTGTGTCACGCCCCGAGCGCGGAAGATACCCGGAGATGCGCGACGAGTTTATATCAATCATGTCAATCAGAGTGGTCGTGTATTCGACACAAAGACAGAGATGCGCAAAATAGCAAGATAACCCAATCCTTTATTTCATAATGGATAGACTATTACAAATCCAATACTCTGTTTAATAAAAAGGAAAAGAATACATAGTTGACTCAAGGAAACTATAGAAAAAGACTAGACGACACTTGTAGAATCTCTATCACTTCACTCTTGACTATTCCCATCCGATTGACTTCCATCGTCGTCGGACTTACCTGAAAAGTAAAAAGGGACAAACGGGATGAGCGAACGCTTAGTAGGAAATTATATCTCAAGTACTAGCAAGGGGTTTAAGTAATTACATTTTTCATGAATGCAATAAAGCTATGCATGCTCGCATAAAACGACAAGATAGAGAGAATGTAATATCAAGGAAATAAGATGGACTAATCATGATCTTTCAACAAGATAACAAGGGTATTCAAGATATTTAAGCAAGTACGTTTAACAAGTCATGTCAAGAACTTTGGCTATCATGTATCAAGCAAGTAAATTACCCTTTTTCGGGCCACGCATTTCATGTCAAGTCAGGTACGATTCAAGTACAAGATGTGTGTGGAATGTCCAATCAAGCAAATCAAGTACTCGGTATAATGCCAGATACCTTATCATTTTAACTCCCATGGGCACAAGTACTTTCGGGTGCTCCTCCCAGGACCAGATCGGGCCCTATATGCGCAGGCATTTATCATGTGTTTTGACATCCACTCTTGTTTATATAGCCAATATAGAATTTCAATAATCAAGCTTGTAGATGTGTATGACAACTTTGATAGAATAGAGTCCAAAATATGACAAAGGACATAGAGTGGCGATAATAACGGTATAATCACGAATATCGATGAAACTAGGTGGAATTAGGTTCCCTTAACTTAGGTACCATGACAAATCGATATGGATATTCTATATATAGAATTGAGGTCCACATGAACAGTATATCAAAGGTAAGATACCCTCATTCTTATCATAGAATTGAGGTTTACAAGAATGACATGTTATGGCATGATATCATCATCCCATTAAGAATTTCTTATGATATACTCTTTGTATAATCATAAGGGCCGGTATACCATGTTTCTTTAGATTGACATGGCATCAATGGTGTAATGGGTTTTTAGGATACAACCAGCTCAGTCGGCCTTGAGGGAATCCAAGGCTACGAGGAGTCTTACGGAAGTCTCTATGACTAACTCGCTAGTCCAAAGGAACGGAATGTCCAATGGAGAGCTTGTATGTCAATGAGAGTTGAGTGTGATCGATAAATCAACATGAAACGTGGGACTATACTCACGGAGTGGAGAATAATGCCGATATATATATATTATAGCATATGAAACCATCGGTTAACAGAAACAGTGGAAAAATCAGTTTTGTAAAATAACGACTTAAGTAGAGTCGTTTCTCAAGTATTTAACGCCTAACAGAAGGGCGTTTACATATTTTCCGTTTTGCAGAATTTTCAATAATTCAGTAATTTAACTAAAACGCGCCCTTGGAAGGGGCGTTTATTAAAGAGTTGACGACTTCACTAGAAGGCGTCTTATTATTTACATATCTGCCAGAATATAATTCATTTTCAGGATTTATATAAAACACGCCCTTAAAAGGGGCGTTACTGTTTAATTCTATTTTACAGAGTATATATATATTTCAGGAATTTACAGAGAACGCGCCCTAGAAAGGGGCGTTTCTTTTTAATTTACGCCCTGTCGTGGGGCGTTAGCTTTAATATTCACGCCCTGTTATGGGGCGTTAAAATATGAAAAACGACTTTGTCCAAGTCGTGAATTCAAGAAATTTACAATATTTCAGGATATAAATTTTTAAAAGGCAGGAGGCATGGTCATGATAATAAAATTAACAGGAATTCACAGGTAGAGTTATGCAAGCTATTAGAATCGATACCTCCTATTTATTGAATTTTAAACAGGATCAATCATTAATTACATGCGGTTTTCATGAAATTAACGCCTGTATAAAAGGCGTATACGTTTGAATTAACGACCTTGTGAGGGTCGTTTCTTGTAAAATAGCGCCCGTGACAGGGGCGTTTCTTTCAAAATTTTGCAGAAACGAAAACAAAACTGTATGCATGCCATGATTATACATATATCTTGCGTTATTTTCATTTGGGCTACAATAACTTGAGAAAATCCTACCTTAATAATGGATTTGAAGATGACCGTGAGGGGTTTGACTAGCAGAGGATGATGCTCGGTTAGGCTCCTGAAGACCACGGCTATTGGTTGATGGAAGAAGACGATGGCTTTGATTGTAGAAGAAGAACTGCAGTTATCCTATCAGAAAATAAAGAAACTGTATCAGTTTCTTTGTGATCTGAACATCATACGAAGGTAAATAATTTTTACCCGGATGAAGAACTATGCTTCTTCAAAACGTAGGGGCTTCTTAACCTGTAACAGAAGAAGATGAAGAACTGTTAGTTCTTCATGTAACAGACGTAGGGATTTAAGGAAAATAAGAAGGAATGCTCCTCTTACGTACCTCTGCAGACGAACGAATCAAATAGGTTTAGGGTTTAGATGAACGAGAGTTTTTATAGGATTTTGGGTGTCCTAGTAGGGTTGGTGATTGTGTGGAAGTAATACTTCTATGATAGAGTCATTACCACGTTTGAACTCTTTCTAATGCTTATCACTTACCCTGGATAAGTTCTGGGTTCGAACGGTTCACGAATGGAATTAACGCCTTAGGTCAGGGCGTCCATTCTTGAATTGACGACCTTGTTTAGGTCGTTTATTAAGAAACGTCTTGGAGAAGGGCGTTCCTTGTTTTTGAAACACGCCCAAGATATGGGCGTTTCTTTTACTTGCCTATTTGGTCGCGTGAGAGTTGACGACCACATGTGTGGGCGTCCTTTCTTTAGTCACGCCGTTTATAGAGGCGTTTCTTTTTAAATTAACGCCTTACTAAGAGGCGTTATTTGTACTTTGTTTTATTATCTGTATTACTTCTGTAATATATATGTTTTTAATTTTATTTCAATATTCATTTATCAGGGTTGCTACAGGTTGAAACCTCTCCCACCCCGGCCACCAATACCCCTCCATCGTCCCCCAACAAGGACAATCCTCCCAAGGACAATCTTCCCAAACCCCCTCAACCCACCCATCTTCCACTTCCTACCCCAACCCAACCCTAACCTAGACCTCCACTACTTCCCTTACCAATCCCAACCCAAGCCCATGCTTTTTCACCACCTCGGGTGCACCACACATCGACTATCACCAATTCTCTCGCATTAGACCTACCCACCCCATTATCATTAGAAGTTGAGACCCACACACCCAACCACACAGAAATGGATGCTAGTTCGGATCCGTAACCCACCATAAAGGAAATACAATAATCTCCACTTCCACCCACCTCTCCTAGTCCGGATCCTCAAGAGTCACACACCCTCACCATGAATGAGTCCATACTCCAATGGCTCAAGCAAGGCCCCCCCATCCCTAGTTCACCCCCACACCTCTCACCCATGGGACATCAATCCCAAATTGTGGCCCTCCCCTCTGTAGATTCTAATTAAAGATCCACTTAAGGAAAAATTAATAAAAAAGCAATATAGCAATATAATGATAGGGAGAAAAAACATGCACGAGGTGCTAATATGGAGATGTGATCGCCAGAGACACGAGACCTCAAAAATATAACAATAATAATATGGAGGAGGGATCGCGAGGAATACCTTGAAAGCGCGGGTGATGTGAGTGTTCCTTTCTCTTCTAGATCGGCCGGCCGATGAAGAGAGTTTCTCTTTCTTGATTACCCTTGCAAAACAATCAAACACCAATAAAGAATATGAAATTAGAACATGGTGAGTGTAGCATCAATTCTTAATAAAAATATGAGCATGAAAATATGATGAAGAACACACCTTAAGGGTGGTTGCCCTTAAACCCCTATGCAAAAAGGGTGTGAAAAATATGATGTATGAAGATGCAAATATATGAATAAGGGAAAGAGTGCAAAAGTTGCACTTATGGGAGATACTCAACGTGGTTGAGTTAAAAAATAAAACATGTATGCACATGCATGCATATGAATGAACCGATGATGATAAAACAAAAAAAAAAGAAGAATAGATAAAAGGAAGAAGAGCCTGTTGCTTGTGGCTTGAATGCTCGGTGAGGAGAAAGCTTCAATTGGATGAAGGAATTAAAGCATAGGAGGAGCCCCTCCTTCAGCCAGCAGCAACCTGCGAAGAAAGAAAAGAAGAAGAAAAATGAAAACAGAAGAAAAACTGAAGAAGAAGAACAACCGAGGAAGAAGGAATTCGAAGTCAACCCCTTAACAGAGCTGCAGAAGCTCTATTAATAGGATTGAATCAAAAGCTAGAAGGATGAGAACGTGCAAGAGCCCAAGGAGGGAAGGATTAGAATGGGCAAGGGTGACCAAACGAAGCAGGGACTCTCTGGGAAAGGGCTGCGTTCGTTTAGAACCTGAAAGGTGAAACACGACCTGAACAAGGGCATCGATTCAAGAATTGACGACCTACCAGAAGGCGTTATTAAAAACACGACTTAGATCAGGACGTTAATTCAAAATATTCAAAATAGGGCTATTTTTCATTCCTCAATATTATTTTCCCATTTTTTAGGTGAAGGTGCATCTCGATGTGCTGATTCTAATGACTATTTTTACGTATTTTTCTGACACCCGGAAGGCCACCAAATCACCTCTGGAAGGGGGTTAAAAATAATATTAAAATAATCAATTTGAGAAAGACGACCGTGCATAGGTCGTGAATTCAATTTTTGATTTTTTTTATTCTTTTCAAATTCAAAATAACGTCCCCTTGTAAGTCGTTAATTCTCAAAAAATTCCAAAAAAATCTCAGAAAAATCTAAAAAAATGGAAATTTGAAAGAATGGACGCCCTCCACTATAGTCGTCAATTTTTTTAGAAACGCCCTTATTTAAAAGACGCCCCACATCAAGTCGTTATTTCTAAAAAATACATAAAAATAGATAAAAATACCCAAAAAATCCAAAAAAATAGGGAAAAATAGGAAAAGAGAGGAAAAAGGGAGAAATCTAATAAAAGTGAGAAAAATCACTCAAACTGAGCTAATTTGATGGTCAAATCGGGGCATTACAAGGTAATATGAGATGTGCTCACAATAACGTCAATTTTGGCGTGTCTACAGCTGCCCCGCCTTGGCGTCTGCTTTGCAAGGGAGCAGAGCAAACTGAAAAATAGATGCCAAGGTGTGATAAGACACGCAATCAACATCACTTGATGAGAATTGAAATCAGGCGCTCGAGATGAAGCAATCTCGGGAAATTCAATAAAATCAACGATGTTCAGATAAAAGAGGAGGTGTGCACGCAGGCACGAAGGAGATAAAAGAATGATCAACTTCCAGCGCGGTGGAAGTACCCCAGGTCACAAACCTGTAGGTTTCACCATTGGGGAGCGGTTACCAGCCAATGTGGACGTGCTGCAGCCAAGGTGGATCAAGGGGAAATGATTGAAATAAGATGATAGAAATCCAAACAAGTGCTTTCGAGAGAATGACCCAAAACAGCGATAAAACGAACTGAAGACACAATTCGGCAATGAATATCTCATATCTGGAAAGATTAAGATCAATTTGACTCTCCAAATCCGCTTAAGAATGATTTTCCAAAAATTGTTTCAAAATCCTATTTGAATGCATGCCGGGTTTAAAAGAAAAAAAATAAAACAAATGAAAATATAAGATAATCAAGGATAATATTGTTAAACTGTCCAGATTGAGTCAAGAAACCCATTCTGCGAGCTGATACTAAGCCGAAGCCCGTTTATCCACGCACCAACTCATAAAAGGGAACCATCGTCCCTAGTCTTGGACGGCTCAACGGCCTATCCGTGTGACTAAGACTCCTCTGGAATCATCATTGTTTTTGATGAAGGGGAACTCAAATTCCAGATTTACCAAAGCCACAAGGTCCTTGATATAATCTAGTAGCGTATGTAACATATAGTAGAATGCATACAGGGAGATGGTGATAGCAATGAGCATATGGGGAACTGAGATGAAATAATGTGCAAACACTGTGGGGCTTGGATGATGATGATGCCCAGTCAGTGGGACTAAGAGCTTCTTCCTGCGCTCAAAAATTTATCAGCCAAGATATAAAAGATAACAAGCAATGAATAAAGTATTTAAGCATAGTTATCAAAGCATGAATCATATGTATATGGCATGAATAGCACGAGTTAAATCATGGCATTGCAAAGCATCATTATTTGTTGTTTGTCATGAGGATGACAATCTTGGCTAATCAAGATTTGGAGTTGAATGATCAAGATCTGATAATGCCCAGCGGCAGAGTGATCGGGGAATGATAATGCCCATTGGCAAAGTGATCAAGAAAATCAGTAGGAGTTGATTAAAAAGATCTGGAGATGAACGATAATCAAGAGATATGATAATGAGAATGATATAGGGAGATGATAATAAAAAAATGCCCAGGGTGGCATGTCATGAGAATATCGGGAGAAATTAATAGATTGATAGCAATAAGTGGAGATAGGACTTATCCCGTGCTCTTGATCCTTGCAAAGTTGTCCCTGCAAAACACCATCAGAAAATACAATGCATTTTTTTTATTTTTGAAATATGCAAATTTTTATGAGTTTTGGAAAAGATATTCAAATTTTTATGAATTTTATCAATATGCAAATTTTTGTGGGTTTTAGGAAAAGATATTCAAATTTTTATGAAGTTTTAAGAAAGATATTCAAATTTTTATGGATTTTGGACAAGAAATATTCAATTTTTGTTTGATTTTGGTTAGACATTGCTAAAGCAACCTCAAAGGGTGTCTTAAACCACTGGCTAGGGGCCCTCGTTCCTTCCCCTTTCGCTAAAAATTGCCCAAAGCTGGGCGTGCATTGAAAGTGGCATCCTATAACCGACCGCCTTTGATCAACGGTGCCCCTACCAAGGCCATACCTGAGAAACGTTCGGTCTTGGAGGGAGAAAAGAAGAATAATTGAGGATAAGCTTTATGCAGGATGGGAGATGTCGGGACTTGAATTCTTTCTAAGGTGTTAACCCTCAAAGAGGTAGTCTGTTGCGCCGGGGCTTTGTGCCTTTGATTTTTAGACCATGGACATGCATACGACCAGGGTTTTCCCTGCGGGGACTTTGCCACTCTTGACATGCCATAATTCACAATTTTGAATTTATTAAAATTTTGACTTGATTTTCAGAATAGCCCCTTTGGCGAGATGTATATCATGAAAACTCATACGAAAACTCAAATCAATTTTGGGTCAAGACTGCCCCTATTTGAGACTCCTCTCGTATTGGGGATTACCCTGGGTGGGTCATCTCATCCGTCAACCTCTTGTCCCTGCATTCGGCCGAGTAAAGAAGAGAAAAAGACTTTCAGATATACTCATGGCATGGCCAAAGTAGGAACGGTGTTCTATTAAAGGAGCCAGCTAAGGACGCCGTGAAGTGTGTGCGGTGCCCAGCCAAGGGTTGCTCTTAACAAGCAGGGAGAGAACGTTGAATTCCCAGTATGGGTTCTTATTAACCAAAAGTGCTGCAAAAGCAAGCCTAAAGACTCTTTTGAGAATGATTTAATTAAACAAAAGCCTAAGATAAAGGTCTAAAACACCACTTTTAATCTTGTTAAGAAGCACTTCATGTTGAAAATCATGCGTGAAGTAAAGAGGAAATGATATCATAATAATGCATACTTACGCCAATATATTACCTTGCAACCTTTGTAGAAGCAGCTGTCAGAGGCGAGGTTGATCATCGTGAGATAATCCTCTTTAGCAGAAGCAAAGGATTTGAAAGCAAAGGATTTGAAAGCAAAGGGTTTGAAAATGGCTTAACAAGAAGGAGTGGTGCCAAAACCAGACCCAGACGAATAAGGAAAAAAAGAAGAGAGGCGAGGGCTAGAACTCCCTCGCTAAGGCGCGGAGACCCTGATCACATGGAACAGTCTACAGAAGAAGCGGAGAATTAGAAGGAAGAGTGAGGACGAAAGCCTCGAAAGCAGTGGGAGAAAGGGCAGATGCCCAAGGCAGTGGATGTGGAAGAAGTTGGGTCGGACCCAGAATCAGGAGGAATTAGAAGAAGAAATTGATAGATGGAAAGAGGCAGATCTGGAGGGTCCGGAAGTAAAAGAGGAGAATCGTGATAGGAGGAATCATCCGGAGGCTCCGGAGGGATGACGAAAGAAGGGACGCGATGCCCTGGGAAAAAATAGGGAAAAAGATGATGGGTAAGGAAGAAGAAAATGAATGATGTGATATTCTGGAAGATCAGAAAGATGAATTGGAAGAAAGATGGAGGGTCCGGAGGTTCCTGAGGAAGAAAATGGAAAGGGGCGTCGTGCCCGAAGGAAAGGCATGAAGGATCCGGAGGTTCTGGAGGAATGAGAAGGAAAGGGGCGCGATGCCCGAGGGGAAAGCCCGAAGGTTCCGGAAGAATAAGGTGGAAAAGGGCGCGGTGCCCTGGGAGAAAGTCCGGAGGTTCCGAAAGAATAAGGTGGAAAGGGGCGCGATGCCCTGGGAGAAAGTCCGGAGGTTCCGAAAGAATTAGATGGAAAGGGCCGCGATGTCCTGGGAGAAAGTGAGAGAAATCCGGAGGGTCCGGAAGAATAAGGTGGAAAGGGGCGCGATGCCCTGGGACAAAGTCCGGAGGTTCCGGAAGAATAAGGTGGAAAGGGGCGCGATGCCCTGGGAGAAAGTGAGAGAAATCCAGAGGGTCCGGAAGAATAAGGTGGAAAGGGACGCGATGCCCTGGGAGAAAGTCCGGAGGTTCCGGAAGAATAAGCTGGAAAGGGACGCGATGCCCTGGGAGAAAGTGAGAGAAATCCGGAGGGTCCGGAAGAATAAGGTGGAAAGGGGCGCGATATCCTGGGAGAAAGTCCGGAGGTTCCGAAAGAATAAGGTGGAAAGGGGCGCGATGCCCTGGGAGAAAGTGAGAGAAATCCGGAGGGTCCGGAAGAATAAGGTGGAAAGGGGCGCGATGCCCTGGGAGAAAGTCCGGAGGTTCCGGAAGAATAAGGTGGAAAGGGGCGCGATGCCCTGGGAGAAAGTGAGAGAAATCCAGAGGGTCCGGATACAAGAGCTGAAAAGGGACGCGATGCCCTGAAAAAAGATTGGGGAGGGGGCAACGCCCGAGCAATGTAAGGGGACCTACAGATACCGAGGATGAAGATGAATAAGATGGGAAATGCGGAATATCCGGAGGTGCCGGAAGGCGGGGAAGATACGGGTTTGGAAACCCGGTATTCAGGAGGTGCAATTGTATGCAAATGTAATGCAATGGATGCAATGAATAGAATGAATGAATGAAAGAAAAATGCATGAGATGCAAAGAATATGAGGAATATGAAGGGCGAGAGGGCGAGATCCTCCTCTTTCCCCTTGGAGTGGCCCATGAAGAGAATGTGATGGATAAAAACATGGATGGAGTTGAATGGAAGGTGGATAAAATAGTGGAAGGCCCCGTAGCGCCAAGATAACTGCCCCTCCACGGCAGTGAAAATGTATAACCAATTGGCCCAATGAAAGAAGCTTCAATAATAAATGACAACCCCCTTGGAAGGCAAAGATCAACAATGTAAGGGAGTTGGAAAGTTGATACAGGAAGCATTGCCATGCCCATTGATTTGCACGGAATAGGAATTTGCCCCTTGTATGGAAGAATGGGTTTAAGATTTGAAAACTGGAGCGAGGGGACCGTGCCCTGCCCGGCCCTTGGATGGTATCAACACTTGGCATTCTTCTCTGAGCAATGGCGGCGACTTGGCTTCTTCGACCATGCTTGGCACAATAACCCGGATTGGCATCTGGTAAATAAATTCTGGCATCTTGAACAGCACGGTAGTGGCCAAATTCTTCTTGCCCGGCTTTTGCTTATCTTCGGCACAAGTACTTGAGGCGGAGGCGGAAGGATTCGTGGATGGTGGAGGTATAATGGAAAATGTTGGAGAAAGGGTGAGTGGAAGCGGAGGTTCAAACACGTCGAGCTTCCCCCTTTGCTCGGAAGCAGTAGGGGTTGGCTTGAGTGCAAAAAGGGGTGGACCTTGCTCAGGATTAGCCACGGGTAAGGGTGATAGGTTAAGTGGTGGAGTAGGTAAAGTAGGTTTTACGGTTAAAGGGATAATGGAAGGTTGAATTGGGGAAGGTTCAATAGTAGGCTCGGTGGAGGCTAAAGGCTCAATATGTGGAGGTTTTATAGTGGAAGGCTTGACGGAGGCTAGTGTTATAAAGGTTGATGGCATAGTGGGTGGAGGTGTAATTGGTGGGGGTTTAATTGGTGAAGGTTTAATTGGAGGAGGCTTGGTGCGGAGAAAACGCCGAACAGGGCGAACGGTGTTAGGCGGAGGAGACTCAAGATGCGCCGGTGCGGGTGATCGGAGTATCGACCCATCGTCGTAACACCAAGAAGTCTCGGAAATAGGGGGTGAATTGGGGACGGTGGCTTCATCCTGAGCAAGGGGTTCATCAAATGATAGTGGGGGAAGTGGGAAGCGAAGGAAACTCGGAAGGGGTGCCTGCGGAGCTTCATCGTCATATATCGCTTCAAATTCTTCAATTGCCGGCTCTTGCTTGCTTGAACCGCCAATGCCATAATCAACTCTCCTATCTTTCCATTCGTTCTCCATCTTTGTAATATTATCCAAAGCAGCATGAAGAGGATTGACTGGAGTAGGAGGAGCGGGCCGCGGGCTCATAACCCTCTTTAATTCTTCCTCCATCAGAGTAATTTTGTCAATAAGAGTTTGTTGGAAGGGCGTGACTTGTGCAACAGAAGGTTGACAGGGCCTTGAAGGAGGGGCCGTATAAAAAGGCTGCGGAGGGCGATTAATGGGCCGACCCGTAGAAGAAACCGGATAGGCCGGATTGCAAGGAATAAATGGGCCTTGGTGCCGTGATGGAGGAGGAATAGAAGGGGGCGGGTGTCGGACCACCCGAGAAGGAGTGTGAATAGAAGGAGATGGGTGATGGGCCACCCGGGTAGGATTGTGAATAGAAGAGGGAGGTGGGTGATGGGCCACCCGCATAGGATTGGAGGGAGGATGAGATGAATGAGATGCACCCTCAACAGCGGCATTAAGGGCTTGGATTTGTTGAGGGGTAAGATGATCTAATGCATGAATGATTTGGGAAACCTTCTCATCATTGGGACGAGATGGTCCCGTAGGAATAGTGACTCGCGATTGAGGTGAAGGACCATGGGATTGGATATTGCCCATGGGTCGGGCAACACCATAAGAATGAGGACGTGGTCCTTTGAAAGAATTATGGTGAGAATGATGAACATGTTGAAATTGAGGGGAATAAGATGTGCTAGGTTGATCACCCTCATGAACATTAATTGAGTTGAACATGTTGTTTTGTTTATCAAAGTAAGCCATTATACAAGCAAAGTTTAAGCAAAATAATTTGCAAAGAAGCACACAAGTTGGAATGGTCACCTTGATTTCTTATGTTTGATCCTTGGGGAATTAATGATTTTTGACAATTATGATTCACACAAGGGAGGGACCTAGTTTCAATATGATTTCACTTCAATGTCAACTAGGAACACTCTCTCACCGCGTATGGGCCACTAAACCCGGGACTTCAAAAGGTACAACCTGCCCGGCGTCCGTGAGGGAATCCACGGGTGCGGGGACTTATGGAGGCTTGGTTTAGGAGTTTCCAATCCAAAGAGACGGAGTGCTCAATGGAGGGTCCTTCCTTCACCAAGAGGGTGTGTGGAATCCTAATGTAGAGAGAGGAGGTCTCCCAAACCAATGCAAAGATGAATGCAGCAGAGTAAACAAGCCAACCACAACAATATAATCAATCAACAAGTATAGGCATGAATCAGCATGGAAACCCACAGAGGAAACCCACAGTAAAAAGACGCCCTGGCAGGGGGCGCTATCAACAGAAGAGACGACAGTGGGCCCAGGGGCAGCAACAAACGCGCCTTAGAGTGAGGCGCTATAAGTAAAAGGACGCCCTCTGCAGAGGGCGTCAAATCCAGAAAAATGCCTTGATGAGAGGCGCTAGTCAATAAAGAGACGCCCTTGGGCAAGGCGTGAATTCACAAGGAGTGTAGCAAAATCGGGAGAAAGATGGAAGACGCCCTCTCAGAAGGCGTTACCTTTACAGAAAGCGCCCTGGGTTAGGGCGTGAAATTAAAACGTGCCTTTGACAGAGGCGTCAATTCCCAGAAAGACCCCACGGCCGGAAATAGCAAGATACTCACAGGCACTCACAGGCAATCACCAAACATAAGATAGAAGCATGCTCCTAAAATAAAATAAATTTTTTTTTTTTGGATAAGTGGAATTTTAAAAAAAATCTAACAAGCTGACAGATCACTTGGGGAGAGTGCAATGCACAATGGAGGGTGCCCGAGGGGCACAAAAAGGAGACGCACCGAGGGTGCAAAAGGGGAGATGGCACACGTGGGTGCCTAAGGGGAAAGGGTAATCAAAGAAAAACGAAAAGGGGTCCCACCGTGATCACCAATTTGTAGATTCTAATTAAAGATCCACTTAAGGAAAAATTAATAAAAAAGCAATATAGCAATATAATGATAGGGAGAAAAAACATGCACGAGGTGCTAATATGGAGATGTGATCGTCAGAGACACGAGGTCTCAAAAATATAACAATAATAATATGGAGGAGGGATCGCGAGGAATACCTTGAAAGCGCGGGTGATGTGAGTGTTCCTTTCTCTTCTAGATCGGCCAGCCGATGAAGAGAGTTTCTCTTTCTTGATTACCCTTGCAAAACAATCAAACACCAATAAAGAATATGGAATTAGAACATGGTGAGTGTAGCATCAATTCTTAATAAAAATATGAGCATGAAAATATGATGAAGAACACACCTTAAGGGTGGTTGCCCTTAAACCCCTATGCAAAAAGGGTGTGAAAAATATGATGTATGAAGATGCAAATATATGAATAAGGGAAAGAGTGCAAAAGTTGCACTTATGAGAGATACTCAATGTGGTTGAGTTAAAAAATAAAACATGTATGAACATGCATGCATATGAATGAACCGATGATGATAAAACAAAAAAAAAGAAGAATAGATAAAAGGAAGAAGAGCCTGTTGCTTGTGGCTTGAATGCTCGGTGAGGAGAAAGCTTCAATTGGATGAAGGAATTAAAGCATAGGAGGAGCCCCTCCTTCAGCCAGCAGCAACCTGCGAAGAAAGAAAAGAAGAAGAAAAACGAAAACAGAAGAAAAACTGAAGAAGAAGAAGAACCGGGGAAGAAGGAATTCGAAGTCAACCCCTTAACAGAGCTGCAGAAGCTCTATTAATAGGATTGAATCAAAAGATAGAAGGATGAGAACGGGCAAGAGCCCAAGGAGGGAAGGATTAGAATGGGCAAGGGTGACCAAACGAAGCAGGGATTCTCTGGGAAAGGGCTGCGTTCGTTTAGAACCCGAAAGGTGAAACACGACCTGAACAAGGGCGTCGATTCAAGAATTGACGACCTACCAGAAGGCGTTATTAAAAACACGACTTAGATCAGGACGTTAATTCAAAATATTCAAAATAGGGCTATTTTTCATTCCTCAATATTATTTTCTCATTTTTTAGGTGAAGGTGCATCTCGATGTGCTGATTCCAATGACTATTTTTACGTATTTTTCTGACACCCCGGAAGGCCACCAAATCACCTCTGGAAGGGGGTTAAAAATAATATGAAAATAATCAATTTGAGAAAGACGACCGTGCATAGGTCGTGAATTCAATTTTTGATTTTTTTTATTCTTTTCAAATTCAAAATAACGTCCCCTTGTAAGTCGTTAATTCCCAAAAAATTCCAAAAAATTCCCAGAAAAATCCAGAAAAATAGAAATTTGAAAGAATGAACGCCCTCCACTATAGTCGTCAATTTTTTTAGAAACGCCCTTATTTAAAAGACGCCCCACATCAAGTCGTTATTTCTGAAAAATACATAAAAATAGATAAAAATGCCCAGAAAATCCCAGAAAAATAGGGGAAAATAGGAAAAGAGAGAAAAAAGGGAGAAATCCAAGAAAAGTGAGAAAAATCACTCAAACAGAGCTAATTTAAGGGTCAAATCGGGGCATTATAAGATAATATGAGATGTGCTCACAGTAACGTCAATTTTGGCGTGTCTACACCCTCCTTTCACACCACGATCCAATCCTACTATGAGGTAGAGGGCTGGGATGATCTCCTCAAGGGTCTAGAGTGGCAATTAAACTTGACTTGTTTGTTGACACTAGGGGCGGACCGACCCAAGAGCCTTGACCTCATCCACCCATGTACCGGGTCTATCACCTCGGTTTGCACTATTGATTGCTACACTAGTGACCTCCTTTTCCTTCTCCCCACGGTGGAAGAGCCCATCTCGGTCCACTCCCCTACCATTGTGATTCTTAGAACCTTGACCAACCAACCCACCCCATACACCGGCCCAACCATTTCACTAGAAGAGGATAATTCACCACCTTGTGAGGACCTTGAGAACATGGAGTATCTCTCTCTATGTAACCCTTCTCATGATCCCTTTGATCCCTTCCTATGGGAGTCTAGTTCCCCATGTGACCCACCCACCTTACTCACCACTCACCTTACCCTACCCCCACCCACCATGTTGGGCCAAACCCCTCCCTTCCTAGAATCGGGTTACACCATGGGAGCCTTGACCTTAGACAACATACACCTTGGGATTGATGAATTGCCCCACTCCATGATATCCCCCTTCTTAGATCCCTTTGATCCATACGAGTGGAAGCTCGAGGGCCACCCCACACCCATGCACATGGAAGTCATCTCTAGGATAGGAATGCATGTGCCTAGGCATACCGCACCACTTGACATGATTCATAAGTCGGGTCCATTCATTCATATCACCCACATGTCAAGTAGGAAGCATGAGTGGTCCATATTCGGATGTAATGGTCCACCTTCATTCATCATGAGTCTTAAGCATATTAGGAGTATTCATGGATGTCCGGGTCCTCCGGCACTTATCATACCTACACATGAGAGGGACATTTATGGATGCCCCGGTCCTCCCAAATCATTCAAAGTCTTCATAACATCAATGCACGATAGGTCTATATGTGGTTGCCCTGGACCACCTTTGCATACCACACATTGTCCACTCACACCGCATCATAATGCATGGCATATGCATCCAAGCAAATATCAAGCAACAAGCGGTGAGATTCACAAGAAGCGGGCAAAAACTCATGAGCGCCACTTGGAATTCCAAGTTGGCAACTTGGTGATGATGACTTTGGAGTGGCTCTACCCTAGGGTCACCTCCAATTTGAGGGCACGAGGACTTGGACCTTGCCAAGTTCCGAGGGGCTTTGGCAACCCAGCTTGCGGGTTGGACTTACCTATGTGTTTTGGGATTCACCCCATTTCTCACGTGGCAGATCCGGCACCTTCTAAGGGCACCGCGGTGGATCCTAGTGAGTGCCTTGAGCTTACGCCTATCCTTGCGAGAGACATCCTCGGAGTGCCACCACAAATTATCCTGAGAGCCCGACCTGAGCACACGGTGGCAATACTAGGCAAGCATGACCTCATAGCCAGCATGAGGGTGTGTCCGAGCCACTTTGAAAAGCTGAAGCGGCATTCCCCGGCTATGGATGCGGGTTGAGTTTGGAGATCGTGGTTCACCCGGAGCTGCATTTTGGTGTACTACTTCCCCGGTGGATCCATACTCGACGGGGTCGAGTTTTCCCCACCCCGGGGGTATGATGGGGGCATCTCTTGCCCCTCCACATTTTTTTATGGGCTCGGATTGTTCGTCGGCAAGCGCCATTGTGTTAGTCATGTGTTTCTGAGTCTAGTCATGTAATTTTCATATTTTCTTTGAGTCATAAACTATGTAATTTTCCCTTTATTTGAGTCATGTACCTAGGTTAGTGAGTCATTTTCCTAAGTTAGTTGTCATATGGTTGGTTGGATAGGCTAATGGGCCCAACTAATGGGCTTGGTCCAGGGGCGCCCCTCCCTTGGACTGATTTGGTCATTAGTTAGTTTGTCCGGGTCACTATGGTCATATGAAAAGTATGGAGTCTATAAATAGGCCCCCACTCCACTCATATGTAACAACCTTTTATGATCAATTTAAATCAAGTGAGTTTTAGTGCCTTACTGGAGTGGATTCTCCAAATCTCTCTCTCGCTCTCTAAGGGATGGATTCCCTTCTCTCTTTCTCTCTCTCTTCTCTCTTTCTCTCTCCTCCCCTCCCTCTCTCTCCTCCACATCATCAACCCTTCCTCTCCCCTCATTACTCATCCTCCCAACTACCCCAACCCTCATTACTCCACCCCTAGTCCCAAGAGACCCTCCACCAATCCATACTCCACCACCCAACCACCAACTACCCAATCCCCTTCCCTAAGCACCCTCTCATCTCCCAAGGGAGAATTCCCCACTCCCCAAGCACCCCTTCCCTTCCCCAACACAACCATTCCCATCCCCAAAGCCCCATTAACCACCCCATTAGTCAATTTGCAAACCTTGGAGAGAGAACTCTCCTTCCCTCTCCCCCACCCATCCCAAATTCGCAGCTCCTCTCTCACCCACTGCAAACACCACCTTCCAGACCCCATTCTCCCCCATCCACACCTTGGAACACCCCATCCCAGACCCCCTCACAGCCAGGGGTTGCCCCCATACCCATCCACCCCATTTCCCATCCCTTCTACCCCATTCCCCCACCACCTTTCACCACCTACAATTCTCAGGTCGCAGGTAGTAGAGTACCAGCATCTTACAGAGCCGGCCCCAACTTCATCCCAGCGTCCCTGGAGGCCCAAGCGGTACCGTTGGAAGCGCCTCTCCATCCTCTTCGCAATGGCGGTGGTCTCATCCCTTTTTGAGTTTGTGGTCGCCCGAGGGAGCCGTTCTTCCCCGACTGCGCACTTCCTCCCTGAAGAGCAACATGAAGCTGACTCCTGAAGCTACCACTACCACTCTCTTGAAGATCTGGAGGCGAGGCTTGGCCGGGATCTTCTTCGACAAGTCTACTTCTAGAATCAAGAAGCGGAGCTCTGTTTTGCACCCGGAATCAAGAGTTCTCATTTTCTTCCTCCGGGTGTGCGGTTCTGCTTCCTGACAGTCTGCTCTGACCCCCCCATATTGTTCGAGCTCTACCAGTCCACTCCGACAACGTTTGTCATCCCCGTTGGTCTCGCTTCGAAGAGGACTCACCGACGGTTCCAACGATTCTTGCGGTGCCTGATTATGAGCTCTGGAGCGCTTGTGGCAACCTATTCTTCCTTATGTTGTGAACCTGAAGCAGTCAGAACTGAAGACCTGCCACCCTGTTCGAGCTTCTACCCCGACCAACACCTGTGACCAGAGAAATCCATAAAATTCAGGCGTTATCCCGATCCAACTTCAAAGAAATTCCAACTAGTTTCGTCATCAACAAAAATATGGAGTGGCCGCAGCGCCAAGATAACCAATTGCCCGTCCAGAAGCGCAGAGAGTGGTCAGAATCGGCATCGGCTCCCTTTCTTTGCTTCTAGCTCGATTTTTCCCCCTTGCTTGGCCGGATAAAGGCCCCTCCCTGTGTGGAGGTAGTGTTTGGGTGTAGTCATTGGCTTCCCTTCCCCAAGATCCCCCCCCCTTTCAAGGGGTGTAGTTCATGTAATAATTCAAGTCGCAGGTTTGAAGCTTCATCGACGCGCGTGCGAGTGCATACCCTCGCCTCCCCGCTCGCCCCCGTCTCTGGCCGGAGTCGGCGTCTTCATGCCGACTAGGTGAGCCTCGGTACCCTCTTGGCTGGTTTAAATTCCTTGCTTAGCATAGTATTATCGTTATTGCTTCGTCGGACGGAGAGTGAGAGCTCGGCCCATAATTGCCATTGATGTGAGTGATCACCGCGGGCGAGTTGTGAGTGATCCGCTACATCCCACAGCCTTGGGGTGCTGGCCGCCCATGAGTTGGGCATCCCTGGCCCATTTGGGGTTCTCCCCAAGCTAGCCAACCATTGGAGCATCAAGGTACCGCCTCGGACCCTCTCCATCATCGCCGAGTCACCTACGGGCACTAGTGTGCGCCACGCAAGTGAGTTCGCTAGAGTAAGTCCGCCGCTCAAAGATACTTGCTTGCAATTGTAGGTCCAAGGGCATTCGGTCTTGTGACTATCACCCCAAGGTGGTGTCACATCAGTTAGGCCAAGGAGCTACACAAGCCGTGACGCATGCCGCTCGGTGCGCCACGTGTAGATCAGAAATTAGACCTCCCCCAATTGATGATTTGAATAAGTTATGATTTGATAAGAAATCCAGAACTAAGACAATGATAAAAGGGGGGGTCACATGTAATAATTATAATCCGTGATAGCCACTGAGGCCAACAACATGCCAAACAATATGAAGATCAAATTAAGGGCATGTTACATACCTCAGAAATTCAAAGAGGGCCAAGAGTTGGCCTAGGTATTAATGCGCTATATCGTGCTAGCGCCTTCTTCATGATCGCGCTATGTTCGTATGGTGTGATATCAGACAGAGAGCGGGATGAACTAGATTCGTTCCTTCCTTGCTCCAAGGCCGGCCAAGGTGCAAGGGCTCCACATATCAATCTTCTAGTGCCTGCAAACAATCATAAACAACAAATAAAAGGCCCATTAGATCGAGATTTAAGCAGAATCTGCCCCTGTTCTTAATCAAAAGTATTTAAAAGAAGGGCTCAATTACCTGGGGGTTTGGTTGTTTTTAAACCCCTATGGGAGGGCCAAAAATAGGTTTGGTGTGTGTGTGAATGCGTGTATTTTGAAATCAATATGCAATGCTATGTGAGGATTGAAAGAAACGGATTGGGGAGAAAAACTAAGAACGAGGAAGAACACAATAAGCCCCAAAATACTCCCTTGGATGTGGAAAGAGTGAGGAATTATTAATTTGGAACGAAGAGTAGCCTCCTCCTCGTCAAGATCTCGAGTTGCATCCCCTTAAAACAACAGCCAAGGGTCCAATTTATAGGAGAAGGATCAAGAACGAACCCTAGGTCGGAGTTAGATCCAAACTAATGACTTGGTGGCTCAAACCAAGGTATTCCTGCCAATTAATGAGGGCAAAGGATTCCTAATAGGATTAGGAACCTTCCTTTGGACAAAATATGATTGGAAACTTACCAAAACAAGGACCCAAATCAAAAAGGGAAAGTCCGGGTCGGACTGGGTTTCTGCCTGCTAACACGCTAGCAAGATATAGCGCGTTCATCATGAACGTGCTATGACGATATAGCGCGACTAGGATTGACCCGCCAAATGATTGGAAGAAGAATAAAAACCATTTTGAACAGTCGTTCGAACAAATATTTGGTAAGATAGAGACTCAGCGGATGCTATAAAGATCTAATATAAAGAAATATCGACTGTTCAAATGATCATTCAATTAACCTCATAACGCGCTATAAAGGAGAAAGTGATATGAGCGAATAGCGGGAGAATGCCAAATTCGAGATGAGATCCAAGGTGCAGAAGTTGAATTGTAGGGCCAAGAATAGGAAGAAATATCCCAGAAAATCAACCAATTATGGATCAATTGGGGCATTAACTAGGAGAACAAAGAAATTGCTCAATTTATCGGCCAAAAATGGGTGTCTACAGATGCCCCTCCTTGATATCCGCTTTGCAGGGGAGCGAGGCGGAAGTGAAACGGAGATGACACGGAGTGGTAGCGAATGAGAGATGAAGTGGAAATGTAGTGGAGTGGACTGATAAGTGGATATCAATGAAAAAAAGACACCCGTCATAACCGACAAGTGGGAATAATCCAGAAAAATCTGAGCCAACCACAAGGTCAAGCTAGCACCGATGACTCCTGCCTAGAATGATAGGCGTGGAACAAAGAAAAGGGAGCTGATCAACCTCTTGCACAAAAGAGGCACCCGCAGTGCGTAGCAACTGTGAATTTCACACAATTAGTGGAATAGACGTGAGCCCGACGGATCCATCGACGGCATCGTGCTGTTCGCAGCTAATGAGTGGACCAAATAGGGATAATTTGGAATTGGATTGAAAGGAGATAGGTAAATTCCAAGCAAGGGTCACACTGACGAACGAGATCTAGCGCTCAACCAGAAGTAATCTTTCAAATTCAGAATGGAATTAAGTTTCTTTATTCAAGAACTTAAGCATAATTGATCCTTAATTGGGAAGAAAAACTGGACATTTATGAATGCGAAAAATGCATGATGCATGCATGGCTAAAATAAAAGAAATCATTAAAACAAATGCAAAGAAAGAATAAAATATAAGATACTCAAGGATAATATTGTTAAATTAAACAGACTTCGGTCAAGAGTTATCCACAACCACGGCGTGCGAGATGAAGTCTGTCTTCCCAAAGGCTATCCAACCTAACGGCCTATCCGACGATTAACTGCATTTTTCTAGATCATCACTGTTTTTGGTAGAGGGGAACTCAAATCCCAAAACATACAGAGAACAGATCGGTCCTTGAGATAATATCATAATGTGAGTATCATATAGTAATGCAATAAAGGAAGGGATAAAGGAATACTTACCTGATGGCGTGCCACCCTTTTCTTTTCCTGGGAATACAATTGTTAAGCAATAATGCAAGTGCGAATTTAAATACACAATATCACATAAGCAAGATAACACAGACTTAAAACACTCCAAACATTCTCATTCTCATTGTATTTTCTTTTCTTTTCTGCCCCCTTTTATTTCTTTTCATTCTTTTTTTTATTTTCATTATCGTGCTATATATACCTAGCGCGATAATGTCACGCGCTAGGAAATTATAGGGCGTTCATTACGTGCACGATTCAAACCCCCCCCTCCATTCATTCAAACCCATTCTTTCCCTCTCTCTGTCCCCTCTCTCGCCCTCTAACCAGCCCAAACCTCCATTGCCTTATCCCGATGGAAGGGAGAACCTCCCCGACGTTCCAAATGGCGTGCCACCCGCGGCCGTCATCGATCTCGCACGGAGGAGGAACGAGCACCCTCTCCAATGGAAGAAAACCCCGATTCGGAGGCGACCGTCTTGGCTAGGCTTGAAGGAGAAGAGATGGAGGTCCCTTCCGACGACGCGGAGGGGGCTGAAGGTGCCGCGACGGCCGAGGAAGTAGCGGCGGAACCCGTTGGTGGTGCGGCGGTTTGAAAACGGTGATTGGTAACAAATCGCCTCTAACTTGTTTTCTCTTTGATTTTTTTCTGGGTTTCCTTTCATAAAAGATAAAAACGGATGGGTAGACGCCGCCTTAGACCAATGTAGAGGGCAAAATGCCCATAGAATGGAGTTGGGGAATGAGGGGTCGCCCCCTACCTTTCGAATATGAATGCGATATAATGATATAGCGCGTTCAAGAACAGAATGCCAATTTTTTAATTTTTTTAATTTTTTTCATTTTTGATGTACGCAAATTGATACTTCTTGTTCTTATGTTGTGTGCAGGGTGTAGAGGGTGCAGTTCGTGCCCGGATTTCATGGACATTAGTTCGGGCCATCTACTTTGCACTACCAGAGTTTCAACGGGCCCGCCTCTGCCGAATGGGCTTTGGAGAGTTCTTGGAAATAGAGGTGATGAGAGTCAATGTGGGATTGATAAGGGTCCTGAAAGCCAGATGGGATACGGGGTGCAAGGCCTTTCTCTTCCCCTGGGTCATATGATCCCGACTCTAGAGGATGTCACCCGTATTACTGGTCTGCGGGTGCAAGGATCGGCAATGACAGGCTGCACCTACCCCGACTACCGGGAGATGGCACGCAGGCTGCTAGGTTTAGAGTTGGAGGGGATCGGCCGGACTTTGCTAGTGTCGAGGATCACTTTACAGGAGAGTCTCGGCTTGTTCCACACACAGAGGGAGGTGGGAGAGACCTCGACAGCTCATTAGAGGAGACTAGTGGCTGAGGCCAGAGAGAGCTTCACGACCGAGGCTGGTGCACAGGCCGACATGGAGCTGAGGGGGTTTCTTATTCTGATGATCGGCAAGCTGCTTCTAGCGACCCAAGGTGATGCAGTGAGCTGCCAATTTCTACGTCTACTGGAGGATTTGAGAAGAGTCAGACGGTACGCTTGGGGTGCGGCAGTCTTAGCCCATTTGTTTGACAGTTTTGGCATTTCTTCACTCCAATCCTCACTCGGGGGATTCTACCCTCTACTTCGGGTATCTTTTAAACATTAAACTCCTGAATTAAATTATGCACTTGCCTCTTATGTTGATCACATGAGCTACATTTCAGGTTTGGAGTTATTTGTATCTTCCTACCCTCATGCGTGCTTGGAAGGATCGAGGAGATCTGGTGCCCCTAGCTGGACGGTGGACCCTGACACGAGATAGCGATCTCTGAAGGACCACGTCACCCACATTCAGGAGACACTAGATATGATGCCCCATATAGAGGTAAGATTTAATTTTGAAGTTGAATTCAATTATATGTATGAAATCAAGAGCAATGACAGATTTAGCTCTGCAGGTGGTCTGGACTCCCTATCAAAGGGATATCGGGGAGATGCCTTGGGTGGAGGCGGCCATCCCATACTTCGGGAGAGAGATATGGTAGCACGCCCTCAACCTGGTTGAACCCCTATACTACAGGCTAATCATGAGGACACTGGGGCTCCACCAGGCAGTGGTAGAGTTCCTGACCAAGGCGACAGACCCGCGACCCGGGTGACGTTTTTGAGGCCTCCAAGGGACAGATGATTGGCGGCAACATGCCCGTGAGCAGTTTGTGGATTGGAAAAGGCGTGGATGACCAGTCCCCACAAGAGCGGACTCAGACGATGTGTACCTCCAGGCATACTCTCAGACATACGGTAGCCGGGTCTACCAAAGCGCACGTGGACATGTATGCTTTAATTCATTAACATTTTCCAACCTTAATGCCTTAATTGCTTGATATGTGATCACCATGTGTTTAATGCAGTTTGACATAGAGGAGAGACTAGCCATGGTGTAGGGGCTTCTCGACTCCACGATCCGGCAGTGTGAGGACCTCCAGCGTACTGTAGATGAGCTGGTAAGAATTTTCTCTTGCAGTTAGAATGATTTGGACTTGAATTTCAATTAATAATAATGCTTCTTTTCAGCGCGAGGAGCTAGAGGCAGTCCGATCCTCACATGGTGCTTCATCCTCCACTCAGCCCGCCTGCGACCACACCAACCTAGAGAGTCAGATTGCAAGTGTAGTTGCTCGGGCGGAGGCAGCTGAGGACTCCCTACAGGAGAGAGTAAGTAATATGTTCTTTTAATCTAGTCTTGAAAATTTTATTAATATCAGTATTTGACCAAGATCTTAGGGACAGGAGCAAGAGTTGTGGATGGCAGAAGCAGAGCTGAGGCGCCGAGACACAGAGGAGCTTCCTCGGGATGTGGTGGAGCTACGCCTCCTCCTCGGGGTGGAGAGGAGTGAGCGGCAGAGAGAGAGGGATGATCGAGACAGAGAGAGAGAGATGGGAGAGAGAGAGAGTGGAGCGGGAGTTGGAGAGGGTGCAGCTGAGTACTAGATTAGGAATAACCGAGCAGCGGGAGAAAGATGCGGAGGATCACTATCGGCGAGGGCGCGAGCGAGCTCAGCGTGAGGGGTACTCCCGGGCCTATTCGAGCACTGATTATTTAGTTACCTCATTTGAGCATCAGAGGAGGGAAGATGCTGAGAGGAGAGCACTGTTAGGATCGGTGCGGAGGATTCAGAGGGGGGGTGAATGAATCCCACCCTTAAAAACTTTTTGGCTCAATAATAAAACTAGAACTCTAACAAAGCAAGACAACCAATCTGAAGAACAGGTAGAATATCCTTTTAAACCAAAGATCAAATACGTAACCTGCGCCCAAATAAACAACTAGCGGAAGCAGCACAGATATAAACGAGAATGCAATGTAACCTGTGAAGTAGATAGGAGATATGGAGCAACCAACTACTGCACAGAGATTTTTAGGTGGTTCAGTCCACGGACCTACATCCACCCCACACTCAAACCGAGTCTGGCTTCACTAACAGCTAGGCAACACAGCTTGCCAACAGACGCTGATACACAGCTTACCCAGGGGAACAACCTCCCCTCTTCCTCCTACACGGAGGGAACCTCTAGCAACCCACGGTCACTAGAAACCAGAGACTCACATCTCTCTTCCTCTATATCAAGAGGGAACCCCACTAGTAGCAGCCCCGCTACCAGTGAACCAGCCAGTAGCACTCTGCTACCAGCAATCCACCAGAGGCCTAGCCTCTCTTCCTCCTAGCCCGGAGGGAACCCACAAGCAGCCCCCCTACTGCTTACAAACCGGAGATCAGATCTCCCTTCTCCTGACCCACCAGGAGGAACCCGACCTCAGTCCAGAGGATCGGAAGAACAATAGCAATAGGAGTATCAAAAAAAATAAGAAACATCAAAAGTACAGCAACGAAAGCTGGAAATGAACCACAATAGTCGTTCTGGATTTGATCCACGAACAGACTGAATAGGTCTTCAATAGACTTCTCTCCTCTTCTTCTTTTCTTCCTCTTCTTTCTTCTTCTCAGCTCACGCACTCTTTCTGTTCTGCTCCTTCTCTCACTGTCCCGATCAGCCCCTTTCTTTTTTTCCTCCTTTTTGGCTCTTCCTCTCTCTTGCTCGATGGCTTCTCTTTATACCAGCAGCGGCTAGGGCGTGTGTCTTCCACATTTCCTGCCCAATACTTGGCCCACGTGTCAGCAACTAGAGTCAGGTGGCGTCAACTCACTTGCTCCAAAGGGTTGGTGCAGCCTTGAAGGACATTCTACAGCAAATCTCAAGTCTGCTTCGTTGACTCCATCAGCCTGCTGCGTTGACGCATCGGTGATCCAGTGATCAAGTCTTCAATAGATAGACGTGCTGCGTCGACGCTCTCAGCATGCTGCGTTGACGCATTGGTGTTCCAGCATCTGAACTTAGATGGCTTCAGCCCTCTCACGTTTCGTGTGGAGTGCGTTGACGCATTGTGCAACTGCGTCCACCCTCTGGTCACCTTGTCGATCCATCAACCTGCTGCGTCGACGCCACTTGATGAATGCGTTGACGCACCAGAGTAATCCAGTAAGCCATTGGCTCTTCCTTTGTAACTGCTGCGTCGACGCTGCTCTATTTTGGCGTTGACGTAGTGAAATAACTCGTGAGGGTCTCAGCTTCGTGGAGTTAACATTGTGGAAATCAGTGAAGGATTGTGGATATCAGTGAAGGCTTCTTCAACTGATGCGTGGACGCTTTAAGCTCCCAGCGTCGACCCTGTTCCTTTCTAGCAACAAGAATGAAATCAAGTGAAAGTATTATTGAATGAAGATTTAATTCATCACTGAATTGAACACATCATTCATATCTCATGGTTGTCATCATCAAAACAGGGGCACAACAATCTCCCCCTTTTTGATGATGGCAACTATGAGGTGAATGCCATTAATGCCATTGCATCTAAACAACCATGGTTATTCATATCAAGCAAGGAGCTTTAGATTAACAGGAAATCTATTCATTGACTGAATCGAGCATTAATTTTGTCGTCCATTCAAGTTCAAGACTTTACATCATTGAACCAGACAAAAAGAAGAAAACATATAGTTAGTCAGCAGGATTGATGCAGATGCAATGAACTCTAGATGCAATGAACTCTAGTTTAGATTCCAGCTTGACTTCATAATTCTCCTCCCCCTTTGACATCATCAGGAAGGGGAGTAGATGTGGGAGAGCTATGGAAAGTAACGATTGTATTTTCTGGCAGAAGAAGGTGTTTGTTGCTGACGAGAGGATTGCCCTTGAGGTGGCTGATGAGACTGCTGTCCTGAGGCAGATTGATCTCTGGCCAGTATATTCCTGATATCCTGAGAGATTTCGCCCAGCTGGTGACTTAGAGTGGTGCGTACACTGTCAATGGCAGAAGAGAGATCAGCTGTGACAGATTCCTTATTATGAAACTTGTCTCCAAGTGACTGAATTGTTGCAGTCACTTTGTCAATCTTTTCTAACACAACTTTGAGGCATTGGGGAAGTGCATTGACAGGACTCTTGATGGTTTCAACTGCTATCCTCACATCATAGCACAGATCAGTAATCTTGGCAAAGGATGAAAAAGTTGTAGCTTGTTGGCTGTGCATCTCTTTCACCAAAGTGGCTAGTTTGTCAAGGAGAGATGATATGTGCTGAAAGATGGACCTTGTAGCTTGGTCAGATAGCATCTTGGAGAGTAACAATTTTTGCCACTCGGATAAGACAGAAACTTCAAATTGTACAATCCGAGCTGTCAGTTTGTTGAGATGATAGTTTGTAAACTCCATTAATTTGTCCATCTTTGCATCTTGACGCTGCAGCATCATAGACATGTGAGCGAACATCTCTTCAACAGTGGCTGGTGGTGGACCTGCATCAGAAGTTGGAAAAGGTCTCCTATAAACATCAATGGTTCCAGTTATAAGGGGTTCCATTGTAGGTGCAGAACCACTAGGTTCCCCAGTTTCCAACTGAGGGCTAGATGATCTAGCAAATGTGTCCTCAACCTCTGGTCTTTCTTCTCTCACATCTGATGGAATCTGTATCTCTGTCCTGTTCACTTGACTTTCATCCATAGTGGCTGTTCTTGATGCCTGACCTGTTTCTGATGGAGCTATTTTCTGACTGGGAAGAATTCTAACTGGCTTACCATCAATGACTTTAAATCCCATGAACTTCTGAATGTAAGTAAGGGTGTAAACATTCCCTTGAGGAATGATTATTTTCTTCTCAGAACCAAAGTCGACACCCACTTTTCTAAAAATGGCAGTTAATGGAGCAGCAAAAGGAAGTGTTCTGGACTGTGTCAGACAAGACCCCATAGTTTGAATCACTACATCAGGCAGGGAAATCTGTATTCTCTTCAGCATACAGTAAAGTAGAAACCTTTGCATCTCAGTCACCCTTTCTCTACCACTGCTCTGTGGTGTGATCATTGAAGTGCAAATGTGGTGGAGCAGTCTATTCAATGGAGGGAATTGATTGGCTTTGAGACTGGCTAGATAGGTTTCCCTGACATCGGAATGATCACTGGGTTTGTCAGTCAGGAGCGCAAAAGCATCGTGCTCATCGTACTCAAAATCATGCAGCTGAACTCCATTTTTGGGGATTTTCCAGGCTCGGGCAAACAGCTTATTTGTTAGTTCGAAACAGACATTCTTGACAGATGATGTAAGTTTTGGAACTTGTGGTTCATATTTCAAATTTTTGTAGAACTCTCTGACAAGGGTAGGATAATAGACCTTATGGTTTGTGACAAACGACCACCAGCCCTGATAGTCTAAGGTCGGAAATAGTTCCGGAAAAACTGCAAGCATCTCATGGTCGGTAGCATCAACATACCGGGAGATGAGAACTTTCAGAGGTTCTTCTGCTGTGACTGGAAGAGATCTGTCCGCACCTTTCTGACCTGTTGCAGAGCCTGAAGATGAACCCTTCTTTTCTTTCCTGACATCAGATGCCTTCCGCTTTTTGGTTGGCGACTAGGATTGCGGGGACGCGTCTCCTTCCTCTTCCCTTTATCGTGATCAGCTATGGAGCTGGGCTCCATTATGCCTTCGGCTGATGCTGAACGTCTGGGAGGTTCCTCTGCCCTCTTCTTCCCCTTTGTAGTGGATGTCGGAGGAGCCATGGCAGCGAGGTGAATGGAACAGGGAAAAAGCTGTGAGGGTTTTGGAGAACACGAAGGTGGAACGACCAAGGGTTTTTGAAAGGAGTGGAGACGAGCAGTGGTCAAGCTACGCTTTTAAAGAAGCTACGAAGACCCTTTTAGTGAACGGTTCAGCCGGTTCAAGTCGGTGAACCTGATTGTGAGGAAGGTTGTATTAGAAGTAATGCGTGGACGCCAAGGGACATTGCGTCTACGCAGTGAGGCAGATATGAACAGAAGAAACAAGATAAGTAGCCAGAAGGACATCCGTTCAAGGAATTTTCTTAAGATACTAAGATAATGAGTTGACATGCTTATATTCAAGAATTTAAGAGTTGCAGATCAAGTTCCCATGAAAGAGATGTATGTAAATAGGCTCCAATTCATTTAATGATAAAGAGAGGAAATAATCTTAAAACATCGAATTAAAAACCATGAACCACTAAAGCCACCTGTCTGGAGAAAAAGTGGAACTCTTTTCACACTAGAACCATTTTCATATATGTCCCTTATATCTGTCAATTTTAAGAAGCCTTTCAGAGAGAGAGAAATTTAACTGGCATTGATGATAGACTCAGTTGAATAAGGAGCTTCAGATCAAACATACTCACAAGTTTTGATTATTTTCACATTTTCAGCATTTTCAACTTATTTTTACGTTTTCATTTGCAGTCAAGTATAGCTAGCCTTTTGACACGAGTACACATGTTTATCAGACACCCGAGTCCCCGGTTACTCAGCATAGCAAACTATTCTGCATATACGAACCAGAGTTGGCAACTGACGTCATGACATGCCTATCAGCACTTCATAGGTGCATGAAGGTAGTTTCTCAGTTAATAGTTACCATTGCTCTGAATAATTTATTTTTCACTTGAAGACAGAGATAGTAGTGCACCTCATGACTTGCTCTTCAGCACTTCTTTGGTGCATAGGGCTAGTTTCTCAGTGAATAACTACCATTGCTCTGCATTTTATTACATGTGTAATATATTGCATCTTCAGCGTTTATAAACAATTTCTGAGTTCATTATCAATACAAATATTAAATTCCTCTGCACACATTGGTTTCTTTACTTTTGAGCAATAAGGTTCGAGAGATGATAAGGTCCTGGTTTTATTAAAATGTTCAGCTTTTGTTCCATACATAGTGCATTATTGGGTTCAAAAGTTCTTAAATTTAAATATCATAAGAATTATAGATCTCCTATCATTAGCATATCATAGAGCTATTCAGAACATATCTCATACTCAACAAGAATTATCACTTTAACTCCCCCTGAATTTAAGACATCATCTACATATCTCAGTGCTCTAGAGTTCTTCCCTCATACTAAGATGTCAAGGAGGCTTTATTGTGGGATAAGAACGGAAGGGACGGAATTGATGGACAAAACAAGTTGATGTGAGATAGGGAAGTTTCCAAACGAAAGATATAACAGAGAGATTTTACCATGACATAGCTGTTTTGACTCAATTCTAGCTCACAAACCAATCCAGTTTCCAAATTATATTCCTCAGTGCGTTAACTCAACCTCAGTACTGCGTCAACTCATCCAACTAGACAGCACAAACATTTGCTCAAATTCAGAAACCAATTGCCCACAGCGTTAACTCAGTTTCATCATTGCGTCAACTCACTCAACCAGAGGCACTTCACATCAGGTTCTCAACCAGCAGTAACAACTCTGTACTTTATTCAGCATTTTGTCACCGAGAAATTAATCTTAAGCTAACTCCCCCTCAGACCATGTATGAATGAAATTATAACAGCCAATAAAATGAGTATCAAGCTGAAACTGTATTCATGATGAGATGATTGAAGGAAAGATAGACACAACAAGCAAAGATGACTAAGCTCCCCATGAGAACATGCAATGTTTGCCATGAAAACTAAACATATGAATTTGTGATTTATGCACATTCAGAATGCCCTATTAAGCAAAATGACCCATGGTACTAGGCGGAGCACCTGGTCTAAAAGACCACCTCACACATAGTAAGAACCTCCAGACAGATCTCCCTGCCTTTTGGTAGCTTACCATTTATATACCATAGTGGTCACTCATGATAATTCAACATGCAGTCCTATATGTAATTCAGAGGTTCAGTGAGCTATGCATGCAAGTCACATATATGCACTTCAGATGAGGAAAATTTAGAAACATCAATTCAGACAATGCAGATGAAGAGTGAATAAGAAAAAAATATTTAACATGCTATGCACTAACACTAAAACCAGGAAGTGCAAGAAATTTACCTGAAAAGTTCGGGAAGGGGTTTTTCTTCTTGAGTGCCTTGGTTTATTACCCCTCTTTATTCTTCAGCTTCCAAGGCACACCTGCAGGTTAGCAAGCTATCTTGCACAAATAGGCACCCAAGAAATCTTGGGTCCTGAATTAGCAGTGACATTCCTAGCAGATTTTCTAAATAATCTCCTAGTAGCATGGTCATCAGATTTCATCAGGTAGCAATTATTCATTGAATGACCAATTGTACCACAATAATGGCAAGATGCAGCAGGTTTCAGATTGGATTTATGCACATTCTTATTAACATGATTTTTATGTGCATATGTATGAAAATTTCTGTTTACAGAATTAAAGTTCTGTTTACCAAAACCAGCATTGCTTTGGTATCCTGCCAGCCAACAGGTTGCAGCCCTGTGACCCGGCTTTCCACAGTTAAAACAATGAGAGGAATTTATTCTCTTAAAATTCTCATGAACAGCATGTCTATTTGCAGGGATTTTAGCATGTTTAAAATTCTCTTTTCTACCCTAAGCATGCCAACAGTCCTTGACTGTGTGGCCATGCTTTCCACAGTGAGAGCATTTGAGAGAATTTCTTTCAAAAGTACATGACCAGCATTCAGAGGTCTTGTGACCAATTTTGTTGCAGTTAAAACAGATGATGTGCTGGTTCATTGAAATAGACTTGTTTCTATTAAAAACATGTTGGTTTGCAGGGAATTTAGCATGATATGAATAGAAGGTTTTCTTACCACTAGCAAACCAGCACTGAGCAATTGAGTGTCCTAATTTGCCACAATTAGAACATGTGACACTCCTTTTCTGAGATGAAAGATTTTTAACATGATATTTCCTAGCACTCAGATCATCCTTTTCCATCAATCTACATTCATGCATCAAATGACCAGGTTTATGACAGTAATGGCATGAGGTTTTCTTTTTAGATACATGTGAGTTTGTGTGAAGACTGTGATCAGCATGCACTGATGGACCCTTTTTATTCACTTTCTGTTTTCCAATCATTTTCTGATTTTTATCCAATTTTTCTATTTTCTTAGCCTTATACTGAGGTGGAGATGATGAAGTAGAAGGTTTTTCCTGTTCAGAAGATTTAACAAAAATGGTTTTCAAATTGGATCCATCGACCTTCCTCATGACTAGACTGTAGCCCAGTCCCTCTTTCTTAAAATTAGAGCTAGAAACAGAAGATGTCTGAATTTTGTTTTCAATGTTCTTTTTATTTATAGGGTTATAGCCTAACCCCTCCTTCTGGAAGTTGACCTTTGTTCCCAGCAATTTGTTCAGATTATCCTGCCCATTAACAAATTAGACAGGGAACTCTTCAAATCTAGAATTTCATTTTCTAAAGAGGTGATTTGTAACTCATAGCTGGCAATTTCTTGCTCACTGCAATTCACACATTCAGTTAACACCTTGTTAGCAGTTTTCTAATTTTCAATTTCTTGTTCAGATTGCTCAATTTTTCAGGAACTTCAACACTAACTGTTTTTCCTTTTTCTAAGGTTAGAAGTCTCTCTGACATAGTGGAGTTCAGCATTTTTAACTTCTCATTTTCTTCCTTAAGTTTGTCATTCTGAACCAATTCATTTATTAGAAGTTGATCTTCTGAATTGACTTCTTGCTTTCCTCTGTTTTCAAATTCCTTAAAGTCTTTTTGCTGTTTTTCAAGATCTTTCTGTAATTCTACGTTTACAGATTTTATGGCATTACATTTCTCAGTCAGCAACGTGTTCTCCTTTTTGAGTTTCTCTAACCTTCCTTCATTTTCTTTAACAGATTGTTTTAGAGAGTCATTTTCAGATTTTAGCTTGCTTAGTTCTGAGCTAACACATTCAAATTCCTTCATCAATTTTTCATACTGATTTTTATGCGTGTGAATATCAGATATGCAGGCATTATGAAATTGCTTCATCTTAGAACAATTTTTACATGGAGAACTTGAACTAACTAACCCAGTACCCTTCTTCAATTTTTGATACTTTTTCCTTAACAGTTCATGAGATTCAAGCAGCTCAGAATATGCATTTTCCCAATCATCTAAATCATAGTTTTCAAAGGGATTTACCTGATCATCATTGTCCTCTTCATCACTTTGATTGTTGCTGTGATCAGTCCCATTGGCCATCATGCAGGCGTCCTCCTTTGACTGCAAGGCTATCTTCAGTTTGTCCAGGATTTCGGTTGCTGACCTGCAATGATAAAAACACGAGTGTAAGGCCTTGTCAGTGGCAGCCTTCATAATTTCCATAGCCTTCATGTTTTGATCACACATGTATCTATCACTGTCAGTCCATTTGGACGTTTTCTTTGGCAGTATGTGTGGACCATGCGAAATCAACTTCCACAGATCCGGATCAAGTTGTTTAACATAGATACGCAGACCTCTAAGTCACAACTTAAATCCAGAACCACTAAAGATCGGTGGATGCTTCATTGAATCAATTCAGGAGTAAAACCAAGCAATAAGACCCGATCAAAAATGCACCTATTAGACCAGCAGGATCCCCTACAGATCGTTGAATCTGGAGAAATAGGGAACCGCTCTGATACCAATTGTTAGGATCGGTGCGGAGGATTCAGAGGGGGGGTGAATGAATCCCACCCTTAAAAACTTTTCGGCTCAATAATAAAACTAGAACTCTAACAAAGCAAGACAACCAATCTTAAGAACAGGTAGAATATCCTTTTAAACCAAAGATCAAATACGTAACCCGCGCCCAAATAAACAACTAGCGGAAGCAGCACAGATATAAATGAGAATGCAATGTAACCTGTGAAGTAGATAGGAGATATGAAGTAACCAACCACTGCACAGAGATTTTTAGGTGGTTCGGTCCATGGACCTACATCCACCCCACACTCAAACTGAGTGTGGCTTCACTAACAGCTGGGCAACACAGCTTGCCAACAGACGCTGATACACAGCTTACACAGGGGAACAACCTCCCTCCCTACACGGAGGGAACCTCTAGCAACCCACGGTCACTAGAAACCAGAGACTCACGTCTCTCTTCCTCTATACCAAGAGGGAACCCCACTAGTAGCAGCCCCGCTACCAGTGAACCAGCCAGTAGCACTCTACTACCAGCAATCCACCAGAGGCCTAGCCTCTCTTCCTCCTAGCCCGGAGGGAACCCACAAGCAGCCCCCCTGCTGCTTGCAAATCGGAGATCAGTTCTCCCTTCTCCTGACCCACCAGGAGGAACCCGACCTCAGTCCAGAGGATCGGAAGAACAATAGCAATAGGAGTATCAAAAAAAATAAGAAACATGAAAAGCATAGCAACGAAAGCTGGAAATGAACCACAATAGTCGTTCTGGATTTGATCCACGAACAGACTGAACAGATCTTCAATAGACTCTCTCCTCTTCTTCTTTTCTTCCTCTTCTTTCTTCTTCTCAGCTCACGCACTCTTTCTGTTCTGCTCCTTCTCTCACTGTCCCGATCAGCCACTTTCTTTTTTCCTCCTTTTGGCTCTTCCTCTCTCTTGCTCGATGGCTTCTCTTTATACCAGCAGCGGCTAGGGCGTGTGTCTTCCACATTTCCTGCCCAATACTTGGCCCACGTGTCAGCAACTAGAGTCAGGTGGCGTCAACTCACTTGCTCCAAAGGGTTGACGCAGCCTTCAAGGACATTCTACAGCAAATCTCAAGTCTGCTGCGTTGACTCCATCAGCCTGCTGCGTTGACGCATCGGTGATCTAGTGATCAAGTCTTCAACAGATAGACGTGCTGCATCGACGCTCTCAGCATGCTGTGTTGACGCATTGGTGTTCCAGCATCTGAACTTAGATGGCTTCAGCCCTCTCACGTTTCGTGTGGAGTGCGTTGACGCATTGTGCAACTGCGTCCACCCTCTGGTCACCTTGTCGATCCATCAACCTGCTGCGTCGACGCCACTTGATAAATGCGTTGACGCACCAGAGTAATCTAGTAAGCCATTGGCTCTTCCTTTGTAACTGCTGCGTCGACGCTGCTCTATTTTGGCGTTGACGCAGTGAAATAACTCATGAGGGTCTCTGCTTCGTGGAGTTAACATTGTGGATATCAGTGAAGGATTGTGGATATCAGTGAAGACTTCTTCAACTGATGCGTGGACGCTTTAAGCTCCAAACGTCGACCCTGTTCCTTTCTAGCAACAAGAATGAAATCAAGTGAAAGTATTATTGAATGAAAATTTAATTCATCACTGAATTGAACACATCATTCATATCTCATGGTTGTCATCATCAAAACCAGGGGCACAACAAGCACGAGGTGACAGGGGTTTGGCTTCTCGGGGATCGCTGGCTCCCCCTAGGCTTCCTCATAAGGGACAAGAGGAGGTTGAGTGTTCGCGTAGAGGGGGAGATCAGGAGGGTCGAGGGGAGAGCTAGAGAGGTTGTTGTACATCCACTCTCATTTTGTACCCTTTTGACATATATAGTGGAATGAGACAGACTTTTGGTACTTCTTGCACTTCTTGTGATTATTTTTTTTTTGATTTTGCGTGCCCCTGCAAAAGGATATCACTGCAATAACGCCATCAGAAATATAATGCAATTTTTTTGGATTTTTGAAAACATGCAAATTTTTATAAGTTTTTGAAAAGTATTTGAGTGTTGAAAAAAAAAATGCATTTTTATGGAAATTTGAAAAATATTCAATTCAATTTTTTTGGAATTTTGGGAATATTCGATTTTTTTGGAATTTTGGCTTAGTCAATTTTTTTTTGGAATTTTGGCAATATTCATTTTTTTTGGAATTTTGGCAATATTCAATTTTTTTGGAATTTGGAGATTTGGGAAATATTCAAATTTTTTTTTGGAATTTTAGAAATATTCAAATTTTTTGGAGCTTTTGGAAATATTCAATTTTTTTGGAGCTTTTGGAAATATTCAATTTTTTTTGTAGCTTTTGGAAATATTCATTTTTTTTGGAATTTGGCTTGGTCATGCTAATGCAGCATCAATGGGTGTTTTCAACCGCTGGCTAGGGGTCCTTGACCCTTCCGCTTTCGCTAATAACTGCCCGAAGCTGGGCGTGCATTGAAGGGTGGCGTCCTATAACCAACTGCCCTTGATTAACGATACCCCTACCAAGGCCATACCTAAGAAACACCCAGTCTTGGAGGGAGAAGAGAAGAATAGTTGGGGATAAGCTTTGTGCAGGATGGGAGATATTGAGAATCGAAATCCTTCCAAGGTATTACCCCTCAAAGAGGTGGTCTGTTGCGCCGGAGCTTTATGCCTTTGATTTTTAGACCCTTGAAATGCATACGACTAGGGTTTTCCCTGCGGGGACTTTGCCACTCTTGTCATGCCATAATTCATAATTTTGTATTCATCGAATTCAACTTTGATTTTTATAATAGCCTTTTGTGGCTAGATATTTCATGAAATTTTACTTTATTCTGGGTCAAGACTGCCCCTATTTGAGACTCCTCTCGTATTGGGGAGTACCTAGGTTGGTCATCTCATCCGTCAACCTCTTGCCCCTGCACTCAGCCGAGTAAAGAAGAGAAAAGACTTTCAGGTATACTCATGGCATGGCCAAAGTGGGAACGGTGTTTACCCAAAGGAGCCGGTTAAGGACGCCGTGAAGTATGTGAAGTGCCCAGCTAGGGGTTACCCTTAACAAGCGAGAAGAGAATGTCGAACTCCCAGCACGGGGTTTTTATAGCCAATGAATGCTGCAGAAGCAAGCCCAAAGACTCTTTTGACATTGAATTAATTAAACAAAAACTTAAGATAAAGGCTTAACACCACTTTTAATCATGTTAAGAAGTACTTCATTTTGAAAAATCAGGCATGAAGTGATAAGTAATGGCATCATAAAACCGCATACTTACACCAATATGTGACCTTGAGACCTTGTAGAAGCAGCAGCTGCTGGAGGCGATCTTGATGAACATGGGATTTATCCTTAAGTGGCAGATAAAAGGATTGGACACCAAGGTTTGAAGTGTCTTAACAAGAAAGAGTGGCACCAAGATCTAACTCACACGAATAAGGATAAAAGAAAAATAGGCGAGGGCTATAGACACGCCATTCCTGACGTCTCCCGAGAAAGTCTCATATTACTATACAACGCCCCGCAACGGCCTACGCATTTTGAATCGCTCGAGTGCTTCCTTTTCTTGAGGCTTCTTCCGCCCTTTTTGGCATCCGGAATCGTCTCGTCACGGCATTCGGACGGCATCAACACCAGTCAGACGCATCAGGAGGTTCCGGAACCAAGAAGGGTGTCTGCCGGGCGGCCACCAATGCTTGTCCGAGGACCCGGGTGGGTCTTAATGGGGGCCTCCAGGCCCCTGGACGCCCCCATTCTTTTAATTTAATTTATTTTTATTTTTCAAAACCCAAAACATAAATAAAAAATAATATATTAATGGAGGCATCCAGGCCCCTGGACGCCTCCATAAAAATAAAAATAAAAAATATATAATGCCAGCTCTGGCATAAAAAGACAAAACATAAATAAAAAATAATATATTAATGGAGGCGTCCAGGCCCCTGGACGCCTCCATCAACTCCCTCACGGGTGCCTCCCATCGAACGACGGTTTGTCGTGTATGAAAAAAGCCAAATTATGGAGACGTCCAGCCCGCTGGACGCGCCCATTTCAAAATCACGAGGCGCCGCTCATAAAACCACGCGTTGTGTCAAACCGCGTGCGGCCGTCGGTGGTGTTCGGTGGACCTGTTAGAGGCGTCCGGGGCCCTGGACGCCTCCACAAAAATATTCTGAAAAAAATTATTAAAAATAGAATAAAATATTAGTTCGGCCCTGATGGAGGTGTCCAGGGTCCTGGACGCCTCCACCCTCCGGAGCCCTATAAATAGAGGCCCACCCCCTCAGTTCTAAGAGGAGCTTCGAAGAGATCCGATAGGCTGCCGGAGCCCAGAGGCTACCGGAGTCATTTTCTAACCCGTGGGGTCTTTTGTAGGTGGAGGTTCTGCCGGCTTCTCGGGTGCTCACGCTCGCGAGAGGAAGGTCATCTTCATCCACCGCGCTCCACGTCATCCCACGCTGCCGGAGCTCCGCCAGATTTCACCATCGGCACATCCAATAAGCCAATTCTTTTATTTTCTTCGTAGTTCTTTTGTATTCATCATTTGCATCCCTATCCCCCTTCATAAGGGCGCCTCTTCTTATACACTTCTTACATCCATCATCTCATTTTACTGCTACTCGAGTCCGAGAGGGGTTTAAAAGATAACACCAACCAGGTGTGTGTCTTGCCATCATTTCGTTATTTTTATCGTAAGGATTTGAATACTACACCTCATCTTTCTAATCCACTTGTCATTTGTTTGTCGTTGTTTTGCAAGGGTAGCCGAGGAAAGTCCTCTCCGTCGGCCGGCCGAAGGGAGAGGAAGAAGCAACCCGCCATCTCCCGCTCTTGAGGTAGGCGCGATCACTTTCTTATTTTGGGGTCTTTTGGCCCCTGGCGATCACATCTTATTTTCGAGGCCGCGGCGAGTCACTTCCCCAATGGCCGTTTAAATTTCCGTTCTTATATTCTCTTTATACTCTGTTATATTCTGCTCATATTCTCGAGGCCGCGGCGAGTCACTTCCCCAATGGCCGTTTAAATTCCGTTCTTATATGTTATATTCTTATCTATTCGTGTTCTCGAGGCCGCGGCGAGTCACTTCCCCAATGGCCGTTTAAATTCACGTTCTTATACGTTATATTCTTATCTGTTTATGTTCTCGAGGCCGCGACGAGTCACTTCCCCAATGGCTGTTTAAATTCCCGCTCTTTGTATTCTCTTATATTCTGTCATCTTATTATCTGCTCATATTCTCGAGGCCGCGACGAGTCACTTCCCCAATGGCCGTTTCAATTCTTGTTATTTAATTTTTGCACCATTCCCGTCCCCCCGAGGCCGCGGCGAGTCACTTCCCGCTATGGCCGTTTAACCCCCATATCTTGCTATATCACGCTTGTCCCGCTCGCCCCGCCGGAGTAATCTCCCGTGGTGGCCTCTTCTCTCTCTTCTCTTATTTCTGTGTTACAGCAAACAAACAAACAAAAAAGAGGAGCTCGCGCGCGCTCCGCGTCTTCTCCGCTCTTCCCCGAACCGCGTGACGTCGCTCACAGATTGGCGATCACGGTGGGACCTCTACTGCTTCCTTTCGGCTACCCTTGCAAGTTCGGCACCACCCGTGCCTCTCCACCTTCGCGCCCGCGCGCGCCCCCGTTGTGCTCACGGCAGCACTATCAGTTGTGATTGGTTGTTTGTTTATTATATGTCTGTTATTTCTGTTATTTTCTTACTCTATATATCTGTCAGCATTCCATTACATACATCCATTCCTCTTTTCTATCCTTTTTTCATTTTTTTGAGGATCACCCTTTCCCGGTGAAGGAAGGACTCTCCGTTTGGGAATTCCTCTCAACGGACTAGAATCTCCTACATTGGGACCTCCGTAAGTCCCCGACATCGAAGAATCTCCTCTTCGTTCACTGGGCTGGTTGTACCATTGAAGTTCCCCGGAGTTAGTCATTTCATTCGTGGTGAGACGAGAGACCCTAGCTGACACGGCGGTGAAACAAAAACAAACTAGGGTCCCCATTTTGTGTGAACTTCGGATCTCGCTAAAAAATACAAAAAAATCATCAAAATCAAAACACAAAAAAAGGGCGTAAAGGCATCCACTTGTTTGATAATCTCTGCTACCTACTTGCTAGTGTATGTTTTTACGTTCTGGGAAAACTGTGAGCATGTCTCACGAGTCTTTTGAGGAGAACCACCCTAGCCGTGGTTTGTCAGCCGACCCGCGAGTCTATGCTATGGACTCGGGTCCTTCTCATGACCCCTCGCATGAGGTGCAGGTTATTACCGGGGACACGTCTCCACCACAGGATATCTCTTCTTACTGGGCGTCCTCGCCAACACGGAGCTTACCTCTGAACAGCTCTGGACCTTCCAGGCCATTCTAAAGGGAAATCTGTTTCCCCCACGCCCCAGGAATCAACTCCGGTCATCGCACCTCTCCAAGAGTCCGTGCAGGCCATTCCATCTCCTCATTGGCGCAAGCCATCCAGTCTCCCTCGCTTCAAGGTCAAGCGAGCCAACAACCACCCTCATTCCAGTTCCCGTCACAATCTCAAACTCCCGTTGTTCCCCACACACCGCTTCAGCCAGGGCCAACTGTCGGCGGTCCGACAGCTCCCTCTCATTCGGGTTCCCCCTCAAGTCTCCGGGAGACAGTTTCTCCCCCAGTGGCAAGTGCCACCTTCACATCCAGAGGAGCTCGCCCAATCGCTCCTCAATAGGTTCAATCGCATGGACGAGCAGTTTCAAAATCTGAGAAGGATGGTGGACGTGAAAGCCACCCCGGAGGTTGCTTTGCCAATCCTTCCCGTCATTCATCTTCCTCCTCCGAAATGCCCACGTACCGCAGATACAATGGTACCGGCAACCCCTTCATTCACCTCAAGGACTTCATGTATGAGTCCTCCTATTGGCAAAATGATCAGAGGTCCCTGGCATACCTCTTTCGGAGATCATTGGATGGTCCTGCGCTTGAGTGGTTCTATTCTCTGGAGCCCCGCGAGGCCGAGAATTTTGAAATAGTCCAGAGAAGGTTCTTGCAGAAATATAGGGATAGGGTCGGTCCCTCACTCTCCATTACCGACCTAGTGGCCGAAAAGATGAAACCCGACGAGGATTTTGTCCGATATGCTGATAGATGGAGGTCTCTGGCGGAAAGAATAAGGGATACCCTCTCCGAGCCCGAACAAGTGAAGATGATTGTGTCTAATGCAACCCCACAGTTCAGACATGTCCTGGCCATGAATAAACTTACTACAATGGAGGAACTCTATGAAAGGGCCCGGTACATCCAAACCCAGCTAAAAGACTCCCCCATCATGAACATGTTTGAGTGCCGAAGCCCAAAGTGGTCAGAAAGACAGGTGCTGGTGTCCCGGGCGGAGCCACAGAAGGGGTCGTGACAAATGAGCAAGTCAGTGCGGTCAACAATGCCAACTATGCGGTCAACCCAAGGCCTCCACAAATGCCCCGACTTCCCCTCCAACCAGGTCCTTTCCCTCTTCGTCCTCCACCCCAAAATAATCCACCCCAGGATAATATGCCTCCATTACGCCAACCCCAGCAACAACAACCACAACCTCAGCAACAACAACCACCGCTTCAGTACAACCAAGTTCCACCCCCGGGGAACTATGGTCCCCAACAGCAACAAAGGAGGCCGCTCGGTCCCAAGAGAGCCTACTATCCACCATTGCCGGAAACCTTAGCAGACATTTTTAATGCCCTCATGGCATCAAACCAACTCGCCCTACCCAGAGAAAGGCCCGCGTGGCCCCCAATGTTGATACCTCCAAATACTGCGTCTACCACAGGCAGCCGGGACACACAGTAGATTACTGCTTCCATTTCAAAGATTACATCCATGATATGAATGATGAACATCAAATAGATTGGGATGAGATGAGACGATACGTCGCGGCTCTCAAGGCTAGGAGACCTCCTCATAGGCCACAGCAGCAGTTACAACAGCAGCAGCAACAGCAACCACAACAACAACAGCAGCTCAGCAGGCCCCACAACAACAGCCCGACATGGGCATAATCCAGAATCCATTACCGGAGCACCAACAGCCCAATCATCAGGTTAACCCCATCTCCTCCTTCCCGGAAGTCGGGAGAGAGCAGGTGTGGCACCAGGAAAGTACCTCCATTCTTTCTACCTCCAACCCTATCGTCATGCAACCCCCTCACCTTGCCCGGGTAGCACCTCTCTCTCATCAACCCGCATCAGTATCACCATCACCATTTCCACTACCATTACGCCCTCTCATCCGCATCCCGACCTCCTATCAACCGACACTCTCCACTACGCCTTCACACCCTCTCATCTTCTCTCACTCCCCCACTTTACCATCCACCTCTACCACATTTACCCCTACGCCTTCTAAACCCCTTATCATCCGTCAACCATACATAACCCCGTCTTTCTCCACCGTATCACCACTAATGCCTTCAAAACCACTCATTAACCATCACCCACCTCAAAATCATTGCCCACTTCAAGCCCTACCCACTCCTACTTCATCTCCACCGCCACCTTCTAGACCCCTTATCCTTCATAATCCGCGTATATCCCCTCTACCCCACCATGCCGCCACCTAACAAACCCCTCATCAGAATCCCTGCCCCCGTCATCACCCCTGCTTCATCAACCATTCCTCCACTACTACCCCTCAAACCCCTGTTAAAACTCACTACTACCCCCACAGAGGTACAAAAGCCACAGGCAATGGTGCTCCGGAGTGGAAGGATTTTCCACAGGGTTTTCCCCCACAACAGTCAGAATCCGAGCAATCTCAGCCAGAGAAGGATGATGCAGAACAACCAGAAAGAGCTATCCCTGGAACACAGTATGATCTATTGAAACACTTGGACAAGACACTGCTCGGATCTCCATCCTGGAGCTACTTCAAAGATCCACATCCCACCAGGCAGCCTTAATGGAGTACCTTCAAAGGTCATGGTTAATGAAGACCTCCCCGTGGAGAAGATTTCGACCGTCCTGACCCCAACAGACACACAACCAGCCATCATGTTCACAACTACGAGCTCGCTCCCAAGGAAGCTCAGAAATATGCATTATGCATTTCAATAAAAATTAATGGGGTATCCATAAACCCGTGTCTTGTGGACACGGGTGCGTCCATAAATGTGATCTCCATGAGCACTCTTCAGTTGTGTGGGGTCAACGAGGAACAAATAAGACCTTCCTCGATCACGGTCACGGCTTATGACAATAGCAAAAGGCCGCCGCAGGGGATGATTATTCTGAAGGCAGAACTAGGCCCCATGTCAATTCCCACGGAATTCCATGTCCTCGACATGGACCCCACATTAAGGCTATACTGGGTCGCCCTTACATCGAAGCCATGGACGCTGTGCCTTCCACCAACCATCAGTGCATGAAGTTTCCTTACAATGGGAGAATTATTAAAGTGGTCAGTACACCTGTCCTTCACACAGTGGATGCTATCAACACCTCTCTGCCTCTGTTTGGCCGTCTCATCGGCCCATATTGTCACTACTGGACGTACGTGATCATCTCATGTTCCACTAGCACCAAAGGAGCCGGTCAGGGCAACCACAACATCATGTCTCCCTTTTCACTCCAAAGGTTGGGAGATTATGAGGAACATCGGCTATCAACAGGAAAAGGTCTGGGCGCACAGTTACAGGGTATGCTCAAACCGCCAAAGGAAATTAGGCCGAACCGTAGGTTTGGCCTAGGCTTCAAAGGACCGTTCAAGGCAGATTGGAAGCCCCTCACGTGGACTCTATCAAACCACTTCAACAGAGGGCCCGTTGTTCAGATGGGAGATCACCCACGAGAAGCATATGGGGGATCACATGCTGTATATTTGGCTGAAAAATGTCCGAGGATCACCAAAAGAGGCAAGATCAAAGATCCGGAATGCGAGTGGGACAAATGGTTCGACATACGGGACATTTCCGTTGCACTGGAAAGGATGTTCTCATCTCCGCAGCTTGAAGGACCACCATTGATCTCCGAAATACCAGAGAATATTACCACTCTTGCCAAGGTTCCAAACTATCCTCGTCCTCGTCAGAAGGACTCTGTCATCGACGGATCTTCATCGTCCTCAACATTACCGTCGACGGCTCATTAGCCGCCATCTTCTCCATCCACTCGTCTCAGCCTTTGCTGATATCTTCTTCCTGGGCCAGACAATTGTCTGATGATCTTCCCAAGTCCCCTTCTCTGCTTACATACTACGCGGGCTTTTCAACCCGCGCCAGGTCTTCAACCATGATCTGCTCTATGAGCCTCACAATCCTCTAGCCATAACCACTTTCTCTCTCCTCCAATCTCTTTTCACTGCTTTGTCATTAAAAATGAAAAAAAAAAAAAACGTCAATTTTCAAACTCCCCAACAACACATCTTCGTTGAGGAAACCTCCTACATCTCCCACGGGTGCGTACCGCCTTGCGGACCACCCGTCCAAGGTCCGATGAGCGACCTTTTCTACCCCTCCTCTGAGGGGTCTTCTCCTGTACATTCTACACCATCCTCTTCGTCTTCCTCTTCTTCTGTAAATATTGTCAGTCAATCTAGGAATGATAGGCCAAGGGTAGTACCTAGGAAGAAATCCAAGGGTAGGCAGATCCCTCGTCGATTCCTTCTGGATTTGGCGCCAGGTGTCAGCCCTCTTGCCATCCCCCAGTTGCTAGAAAATCCCATCCAGCTACCAGAAATAGAATGCGAGGGCGACTGTGCATCTGATGAAGGGTATGGAGTCTACGAGATCACGAATGAAGAATGCCCCACTGAAGATGAGGGTGAAGAATATGAGGATGCGGCGGGCGCATACGCTAGTGGAATGAGGAGATTCGACGAGCCGTCAACCGCCGTAGAAGAATCCACCAAAGAAGTCAACTTGGGAACTGAGGAAGACCCTAGGATCATCCTCATAAGTGACAACCTACCACCCTCTGAAGAAGAGGCATTAATTGAGGTTCTCAAGGAATATAAGGAGACGTTAGCATGGAGCTACGAGGATATGCCGGGTCTGATTCAACCTTGGTCGAACACCGTTTAACCCTAAAACCAGGGTCCATCTCGGTAAAACAAAGGTTAAGGCGTTTCCACCCTCAGATGGCTTTGAAAATGAAAGAAGAGGTCGATAAGCTCCACAAAGCCAGGTTCATTAGAGTCGTTCTTTATCCTCAATGGGTGGCGAACATTGTCCCAGTCATGAAGAAAGATGGGAAAGTCAGGATTTGCATCGACTTCCGGGACCTTAACCGCGCGTGTCCAAAGGATGATTTTCCCTTACCTCACATTGATGTGCTGATTGATAACACGGCAGGCTACGAAACCCTCTCTTTCATGGATGGATTTTCAGGATACAATCAAATTCGTTTGGCAGAAGAGGATCAGGAAAAGACGTCATTCACTACCCCTTGGGGAACATATTGTTACGTGGTCATGCCGTTCGGATTAAAGAATGCTGGAGCTACTTACCAAAGAGCGATGATGGCCATATTTCATGACATGATGCACATATATCTGGAAGTGTATGTGGATGACTTATTGGTAAAATCAAGGACCAGGATGGAACATCCAGAAGTTTTGGCTAAGGTCTTGCAGAGGTCAAGGAGTTCCAACTGAAAATGAACCCGAAGAAGTGTGTGTTTGGTGTGTCGTCAGGTAAATTGCTAGGGTTCATTGTGAGCAAAAGAGGGATCGAGATAGATCCGACAAAGCTAAGGCTATCAGGGATATGCCGCCTCCCAAGAATTTGAGGGAAGTCCGAGGTTTAATCGGGAGGTTGCAGTTTATTCGTCGGTTTGTGTCTCAACATTCACAAAGGTGTAGACCTCTCTACGAGTTGACCAAGCCAGGAGTAGAATTCCACTGGAATTCTAAATGTCAGAAAGTTTTTGAAGGGTTGAAGGAATATCTGGCTAGTCCACCCGTTCTCATTCCACCCAAACCAGAAAAACCTCTGATCCTTTACGTCTCAGTCTTGGATGACTCCGTGGGAGCCGTCCTCGCACAAGCTGATGAAGAAGGCAAGGAACGGGCAACCTATTACTTGTCCAAACTTCTCAATCCCTGTGAGCAGAAGTACACCGGCATGGAGAAAACCTGTGCTGCCCTCGTTTGGGTAGTGCAGAAATTGAAGCACTACTTCTTGGCTCATGAGGTCCACTTGATTGCTCGAATGAATCCTATCAAATTCCTTCTGGAGAAATCAGTCCTTACGGATAGGCTAGCACGCTGGCAAAGTTTTCTCTCTCAGTTCGACATCACCTACATCCAGCAAAAGGCGATTAAAGGCTATGCCATAGCCGAGCATCTCGCTCACCATCCTCTTCCCAAGTTCGATCCCGTCCAATCAGAGTTTCCAGATGAGGAACTAATGTCCATCAACCAATCAGATGAGCCAATGTGGACGCTATATTTTGATGGAGCTCTGAATTCTCAAGGGAGAGGAATCGGCGTCGCCCTCCTGTCGCCTGAAGGCCTCACATTCCCGTTGGCATATCAGCTCAAATTTCAAGTCACCAACAATATAGCTGAATATGAAGCTCTTCTAGCTGGCCTAGAACTCGCTCATTCTTTTCGTATCACTGAGTTGCGAGTCGTAGGTGATAGTCAACTCATCCTTCGCCAGGTGCTCACTAAGTATCGCACTCGCGATCCCAAACTCAAGCCATACCAAGAACTCACTGCTGCCTTTGCCAAACTGTTCGCCAAACTGATCTTTGTTCATGTCCCTCGTCATCAGAATATTCTCGCCGATGCCCTCGCCTCGTTGGCATCATCCATAAGGTTCCCTCTAGGAAGATGGTTTAAGTCCATTTCCATCTATAAACTTCACGCCCCTGCAATCGATGATGCTTCCTACGTAAATATCAAAGACAGGATAGCAAGGAAGATCCTGCAGGAAGATATCCTTGAAAGAGGGAAATCATGTTGGCAGAGGCCGAAGAGAACTGGCTGATGAAGAGAAACCATGGTTCTATGAAATTGTCAAATACTGCCAAGATCAGTCTTATCCTGAAGGAGCCACCGCAGAGGACAAGAAAGCCATAAGAAGAGTGGCTCAGAAATACACATTGGTTGGAGGTCTACTCTATAGGAGGAGCCTTACTGGTATTCTGTTAAGATGTCTTAGTGACGATGAGGTTTGGAAATGTGTAGAAGAGACGCACTCGGGTGTGTGCGGTGGCCACGTGAATAGTCAGATGCTCGCCAAGAAGATCATTCGGCAAGGCTTTTACTGGCCCACTATGGAAGAGATTGTGCTGTCTATGTCCGTAGGTGTGTCAAGTGTCAACTTCACGCCGATAAAATCCATTCACCATCTTCCTCACTTCATCCAATATCCTCCCCGTGGCCTTTCTCCATGTGGGCATTCGACATCATTGGTCCCCTAGGTGATCCCAATTCCCTCACCAAGCAGAATCTTTCATCCTTACTGCGACGGAATACTTCACCAAATGGGCCGAAGCTGAAGCTTACGCGGAAATCAAGGCGTCAACAGTCTGCAAATTCATCATGAAGAACATCCTCGCCAGATTCGGCGTCCCAAGCACGATCGTCACCGACAATGGGCCACAGTTCATTTCTCAGGACCTACAGGACCTCTGCAAAAGGTACGCAATTGCATTGCATCATTCATCGCCTTATTACCCACAAGGTAACGGCCAAGCGGAGGCCACCAATAAAACATTGCTCAAAATCATCAAAAAAACCTGCGAGTCTAGTAAGTTTTCAGACTGGCCAGAAAAGCTTATCGAAGCTCTATGGGCCTATCGCACTTCAATCCGTACCCCCACCGGGCAGACTCCATTTGCCCTTACTTATGGTATGGAAGCGGTAGTC
>JAHNEJ010001930.1:0-71605 GCA_022559845.1 Amorphophallus konjac | reverse complement strand
GTTCCTGCTTGGAAGTGGGACCATGTGACCACGGATTTTGTGGTGGGGTTGCCCAGAACCCCGACTGGGCAGGACAGTATTTGGTTGCTGGTGGATCGGCTGACGAAGGTGACGCGGTTGCTACCGGTCAAGGTCAGCTGGAGCGTGCCTAAGTTGGCTCGTCTTTATGTGGAGCGGATCGTTCCGTTGCATGGGGTTCCCATTTCGATCGTGTCGGATCGGGATCCGCGCTTCACTTCTGGATTCTGGAGGAGTTTCCAGCGAGCTCTTGGCATGGAGTTGGCATTTAGCTCGGCGTATCATCCACAGTCGGATGGTCAGTCTGAGAGGACCATTCAGACTTTGGAGGACATGCTGAGATCCTGCTGCCTGGAGTGGCAGGGGAGTTGGATTCATCACCTACCGTTGGTGGAGTTTGCCTATAACAACAGCTTTCATTCGAGCATCGGCATGGCTCCCTATGAGGCTCTGTATGGGCGTCCTTGTCGGACTCCACTCGATTGGTTTGAGGTGGGTGAGCGTGTTTTGACGGGACCGGAATTGGTGCAGCAATGTGTGGATGTTGTGCACCTGGTTCGTCAGAACATGTTGGCGGCCCAGAGTCGGCAGAAGAGCTATGCTGACCGTAGGCGGCAGCCCCTCGAGTTCGCCGTGGGCGATCATGTGTTCTTGAGAGTTTCTCCGATGAAGGGGGTGACGCGGTTTGGACGGCGTGGGAAGCTGAGTCCCCGCTATATTGGTCCTTTCGCGATTGTGGGGCGCATCGGTGAGGTTGCTTACCGGTTACAGTTACCCTCTGAGTTGGCGTCGGTGCATGACGTGTTCCACGTCTCTATGTTGCGGAAGTATATGCCCGATGACTCTCATGTGCTCGAGTTTTCCGTTTGGCCTGAGGTGACTCCAGATCTTTCTCTCCCAGAGTTTCCGATCCGCGTGGAGGATAGGCGAGAGCAGCGCCTGCGGAACAAGGTTATTCCCTTGGTGAAGGTCGTGTGGCAACGACACTCTGGTGGTGAGGCTTCGTGGGAACGTGAGGACGAGATGCGTCAGCAGTTCCCGTACCTGTTTGAGTGAGTCTTCCTCTTCTTTCCCCTTGGGTTGTTCTCAATTTCGAGGACGAAATTCCTTAAGGGGGGAGGGCTGTAATATCCCGGACCTTTCGGATCCTTCTTCGTGGGTCCCGGATCTGGTTTTCGGAGTGTCCGGCTCTGTTGTGTTCGAAATTTCGTTTCGGACATCTTTCGTGTTCGGGTCGGCGCGATCCGGAGTTGTTTCGGAGGCCCGGAGGCGTTCCGCGGCTTTTCCGCTTGTGTTTTCCGATTCCCGGTGTGTGTTTCGGCTTTTCTCTTCGGACGCTCGTTGCGGGTGAACCGGGCTGTTCACACGGACACGAGTGGTACCGTTGCGATCGGTGCGTTCCGAGGATCGCGGGGGTGTGATTTCCTATTTTTTGGAATTTTACGGATTTTCCGGGTTTTTCTATAAAACCCTTTCTCTTTTCTCTCTCCCCCCACCATCTTCTTCTTCCTCCTTCCTCCTCCACCGTGTCTCCCTCCCTCTCCCTCTCTTCCTCCCGGTTGGCCACGGCGAGCTCCCCTTCGGCTGCAGACGGCGGCGGGGCAACGGCGCGGCGACGTGGGCGGCGGCGAGGCGGTCGTGGGGGCGTGCGGCAAGCGTGGGAAGCTTAAGGAAGAACGAGGGTTTTCAAGCGTTCTTCGCGATTCGTGGACGATCCGGCGGAGCATTCGCTCCATTGAGGTAGGGTGACGTTCCCTAGCTCTTCGCCGTTCTTTTCCGTGGTTTGTAGGCCGCGGGGAGGCCGAGAGAGGCATGTTTGGGCGTTTTTGGGGTTTTTCCATGTTTTGGGGTGAGCCGCCCGATCTATGGTTTTAGCCCATGATTCTATGTTTTGGTGGCTTAGATGCATGCTAGGGGTCCCCAGGGGTCTTCCCCCTTGTTTTCCCCCTCTCCGGTGGAGGTACGGGGGCGTGGTTGGTGTTTTTGGGGTTCTCCCGCCGTAGCGTGCTCTGGGGCAAGCGACGGTCACTCCAGTGACCGTCACATGCTTGTAACGCCCCTAGAGGGGTGCGTTACTTCCCTGGGTGTTGGCCTTTGGGGTCGAGGGCTGTAACGGTCCTGCGACTGGCCGCCGTTTGCTAGTGACGCCCCTGGGCTGGGCCGTCACATGCTTTCGACCGTTGGGTTTTGACCGTTGGGGGTCAGGCCATGTAACGCACCGAGATAGGCGCGTTACATGCGTGTAACGCACTGGGGCAGGAGCGTTACTTCCTGTTGTCCCCCATGTGGATGGGCCAAGCGACGCACTGGGCCCAGCGCGTTACTTACAAGCGACGCGCTGGGGCAGGCGCGTCACTTCCCTTTCCATCCCGAGCGTGAGGGCCATGCGACGCGCTGGTCTAGGCGCGTCACATGCGAGTAACGCACTGAGCCCGACGCGTTGCTTGCAAGCGACGCGCCAGGGTAAGCGCGTTACTTTCCCTGTGGTTTTCGTGGGCGTGGGGTGCCATGTGACGCCCTGGCCTAGGTGCGCCGCTTCCAAGCGACGCACTAGGGTAAGCGCGTCGCTTCCCCCTACCCCCTGGCCGTGTGACGGTCCGCCTTAGACCGCTATTTCCAAGTGACGGCCCTAGAGTGGACCGCCATTTGGCAGTGACGGTCTGAGGGTAGACCGCCACTTCCTGTGTTGCCCCATGAGGGTGGCAACCTCGCTTTTCTCCGACCGTGGTCTCCGTGTGACGGGACTGGTGCGTGGGGTGATTCCCACACGTTGTCGGGCTTGGGTGTTGTTTTCCGTGACTCGAGAGTCTACTCCTTTAGCGACCCTCCACTAGTCGTAGCCCACCAGTGCGCGGTGCTGGTCTCACCTGGGAGTGGTGTACGGGCACCCACCTTTCGAGACGGTTTGTGGACCGGTTACCGTAGGCCCCTCGTCGGTAGCCAGAGTCCGGCTACGGGGGAAAACCGGTCAGAGGACCAGACCTAGTGACGCAAGGTCTGTGTGTGCACACGTGGTTGGGGGCGGTTGGACCCACGTCGACGGGCGTGACCCCAACTAGTTACTTGTTTGTGGTTACTTGTACGGTGTTTGCGCCTCGGGTAGGACCTACCATGTCAGGCGGTGCACCTGCGGTGCGGTGTAAGACGCCAGGGGACGCTACCGGCTGTGCTTCTAGTGGGTGGTACTCCTGTCGAGTACGGAGTGTCAGACTGTCAGTCGTGTGTTTCCGACCTTCGGGTTTTTGACGGTTCAACCGTTGAGTTTCAGTTTCCTCGTACCGTGGCACGTGTCTCGGTTTACGTGCCGTTAGGGTCTAGTTCTGTAGAGTACAGGGCTTTCCTTTCCGAGATACTTTTCTACCGCTAGAGTAGTGGTTTCTCGTTTTTCGAGGTAGGGTTCGAGTGATCCCTACTGAGTCTTGTTCCGAGACTCATTCCCTGCGTGTTTTCACCGTGTTTCAGGTGAGGCGCCACCTTCGGGGAGCGCGTCAGGAGCGCAGCGTGGTGCGGGTGCCCAGCGGTAGTGCCGGAGGTCAGAGCCGGGGGATGCCCCGTGTAGCTGTACTTTCCTTTCTTGTCACTATACTAGTCGTGGACTATTGTTATTGTGTTATTTTCTGTTGTGGACCATGTAAAATGTTATTCTATTATAACTGTTTAATTTCTGCAATTATTTGTGATACTTGTGTAGTCTCCACACCATCCTTTTAACCCTTCCGAGTCTTCGGGCTCGTGGGTGGCGGTGCGAGTCTCGGGTTATCGGGCCTTCCCGGTAATCGGATTCTCGGGTCGTTACAGACAGTGAGATGGAGAGGTCACGGCATGGATTTTAGAGAGAGGGGTGGCTGCGGTTGTGGGGGGTGAGGATGGTGAACGGTGACGGGCGTAATGCAGTGGGTGAAGGAAAGAGAGAGAGAGAGAGTGGTTAAGAGGAGGTGGAGAGTGGAGGAGTTCGGTGTGGTTGCAGCTGGGTATCGTTCGAAGGTGGCCGTGGGATGTGTTTCTTGTGAGAGAAAGAGTGAGGGAGAGTGGTGGTGAGGGAGGTGAGGTTGGTGGCTGCAGAGGGAGAGAGGTCGGCTGTGGGATGTGTTTCTTGTGAGAGAAAGAGTGAGGGAGAGTGGTGGTGAGGGAGGTGAGGTTGGTGGCTGCAGAGGGAGAGAGGTCGGCTGTGGGCTAGCAGATGAGAGTGGAATGGTGTAGATGATGAGGGTGGCGTTGCTAACAGGTTCCAGAGAGAGAGAGAGAACGTCGAAAAGGGGGGGCATGCATGCGACTGGGATAAGGGGGTTACGGAGAAGGAGAGAGAGAGAGTGTGTGTGTTAAAGAGAGGGGGCAAGATCCGGATAAGGTGGGAAGAGAGTAAAAAGTAATAAAGGATGGGGTCAGGTTTATTAAAATTTGTTTATTTATTCTTAGAATAAGAAGGGGTCAGGCCCATGATCACATGAGCCCATTAACACTTAATAAGCTTCCCTTTATTTATTTATTCTTAGAATAAGAATGGGCCAAGCCCATTAACACACATATTTTTTGTATTATTATTATTTTTTTATGTAGAAAAGAGAATAGCCACAAGCCCATTAACAGGAGTCTTATTAAGAAACAACAATCGAGGTTTACCAGATAAAAATTGGAGGTCACTCAGCTAACTTAACCGTGCGAGCCACTTTGGGGCGTCTTAGTGTAATACGGGATCTGCTCAGCGTAATGCTAAAATACCGTGTCTACAACCACGTGTGCACACACTGGCTCCTGCCTAGAGCCATGCCTCTAGCTAGTTTTCGCCCCCCGTAGGACGCTACGGTAACCGCAGGAGCCGACGGAAACTAGCTTACAAATCGGATATCGGGGTCACCTTTCGACTGCTGCACGTCTAGGGCGACGCAAGGAAGAAGCTCGAAACGCGGCGCTGAAGCACAGACAGTCGAACATGCACTGTCACCCGTACCTCAAACACCGAAGGCAGCACAAGAAACTGCCGACAAACTCAGAAACGTAGTCTTAGCCTACATAGGAACATCGACCGATGTCCACGGGGAAAGTGGCCAGACCACGGGAGCGACAGACACACACACAGACACGCCACAAAACAACCCCTAACGTCACCTAGGATAGACCCACAACACATGACCACACACCAAAAAGCCCAACGGCCATCACGGCCACAACAGGACTGTAACGGCCTAGCACAAGCGCGTTACATGGGCCTAACGCATCGGGGCGGGCGCGTCAGAGACAACAGGCACAAAGACAGAACACAAACCACGTAACGCACCAGGGCAGGCGCATTACGGTGGCCTAACGCACGAGCGCAGACGCGTTACGCCCACCTAACGCGTGGGGACAGCCGCGTTGCGCCAACTGACCCAAAATCTAGAACTCGGACGAGCAGTACGTAACGGTCCACGGCGGACGCGTTGCAGCACTGTGACGCAAGGGGGCAGGGCCGTTAGAGACAGCCAACACAGCCACCCAACCCAGCTAAGCGAAGTGTAACGGCCAGGGGCAAGCGCGTTACACAAACCTGACGCACCAGGGCGGGCGCGTCAGGGGAACCGACTCACCTAAAACGCTCGACGATAAAACAGGCGTGACGCATCACCCCAGACGCGTCAGAGAGCTGTGACGCGCCTCCCCTGGGCCGTCACACTCCCAAAATCATGAAGAACTAAAAATGCCTGGACGCTGTGACGGTCTGTCGTAGGGCCGTCAGAGACATGTGACGGTCTCTGAAACGACCGCTACACCAGTCACGGCGGGAAAACAGTGGAAACGCCAAATCGGGCCGTTCCACGCCCCATTCACGCCGAAGCGCAGGGGAAACAAACCTAGACGATGAAAAACAACCCTAGGAACCTCAAAAGCCCACATGCAAGCCCTAAAACGAGAGATCGGGGCGATTTCATCAAATCGACCCAAAGTGGGTCACCGAGGTTCCCGAACTCCTACCGGCCTCGAATGACAACCGGTCGACTCGAAACTTACGTGAATGGGATCCAGACATCCCAATGGTCAATTTGACACTAACCACATCACAAGTGGTTGCCGTTTTTCGGCGAACCCTGAAAACCCCAAAACTACGGTTATCACTAAACCGGCCCGATCTCCCCCGATCGAGCACCAAATAATGCATAGAAGCAAGGAAAACGTGCAGAAGGAAGTGGCGGTCCGTCTCCCTACCTCCACCGAAGAAACCGTGCCCCGAAGGAACTAAACCACGCCGAAAACCACTGAATCACGAACGACGCCCACTCGGAATCCACCGAGGGATCGCGCCAGCCACGCTCCATCCGCTGCTCCTTCCCGCGAATCGATCACCCGAGCACGTCCAGGCCTCAGCCAGCTCCGCAACGGTGCGCGCCCCGCGCCGAACGGACCAGAGACGAGAGAGAACGGAATGAGATAGCGTGAAGTTGAAAATGAGCAGGAGAGATAGTGGAATTGAATTTATAGAAAGAAATTAGGAAATTTTCCTAATTTTCGAAAAATCTGATTTTTGGCCCTATCTCCGAAAAATACGCAAAAATAGCCAAAATGATCGGCTCGAAGAGCACATCGTCGTTGTAGCGTCCGCAAGTCGATGAACTGACAAATAAACTCACCGTAGGATTCCGTAACTAGTACGAGAGAAAAACCCACACGGATCGTAAAGCTCGACTCGGAAGCTACAAAAGTAAACCGAAACTCTCCGAAAGGATCCAAAAGACTCAATAAAGATCCGGGACATTACAGCTTCACTGGTAGAAGGCATGCACGATAAAAACCTGGCCAGTAGCTCCGGCCACCCACGCTCGGAAGAAGACCGGCAAGCTCCACCCGTTACAGGGAACCAGCAGACCCATGCAAGCCGGCGGAAGGTAGAATGACTACGAGGCCAACTCATTAGGAAGGCCACCTCAGCGTACTGGCCATGCCTTCAAACTGAGGAGCCCACCGCCGTCGTCCAAGCCGCATGGCCAGGCCCACCGAGTGGAAGAATGGAAAATAGATTTCATCCTTCTTTACGATCCTTCCTACCAGAAAGCAGGAAGATGTTCCAGCAACGAGAAGCATCTCACCGAGCACCTGCAAGGAGCAAACAACGGTTATACACCGTGAAGACAAGCAAGGGAAAATAACTGAAGTTTGGAAAGCAGCGCTACCCTGACACTTCTCATCCCGTCGAGGACGGAACCCATCTGGCTCAAGAGCAGGATTCCCCTGCCAGAATACAAGCGGTTAACCTTCTCTAAGGCCTCCCGCCAGCTGTCCAGGTACCCGAGACTGTACTGCTCAAGAGCCGGGACACCCTCTCCAGGCGCAGGCCACGGCCGCCACGGTACCGACGCTGGGTTCTCCCGGAGGACCAAAGGTCGACGACGAGCATGCGGAAATTCATCATCCGACGAGGTACCAGACTCTCCTGAGGACATTCTCTGGGGAAGCTACCTACGACGGTTCGTTGGCACAGAGACGATCGCTGGAACGTTGCGAGAGCCACCATTTATAGGGGAAGCAGAGTCCCCAGAAGCATGAGGACTCCTACCGCCTCAATCAAATCCGTGGAAATCGAAGCGACGGATACCGAAAGTCGCGCTCCTTCAGAAGCCCTCATCAACGGTGCCGTTTCGTATCCCCCGAGGATTTCGCGATGGTTCAGAAGGAATGAAATATACGAAAGAAATCTCAAGGTCTGTAGATAAAAGGAAAGTTTTCATTTTCAAAAAGAAGAAATTACGAAGAGAGGCTACTGCCTCGAAAAGTGCAGAAAAAGTAAGGAAAAGACAGCTTGGGGCGTGCTCTCAAGGACCTGCCCCGGTTACATCATCGCGTGCCCTGGGCTCAGCAGGTGCACACACAGCAGTAGCGCTAGGAGGAGGTGGCTCGTCGCTCAAGTCCACCACAGCAACCTCCGCGGGTGCTCGTTCGCCCGCGCTCGACACCGGTCGCTCGGCGCCCTTCTGATTTCTTGGTGTGTGCAAGCATCCACGGGCGCGAGACGACTTCCCCAATAAATAAATAGAGGAGGTGATACGTGGCCTAGGAACCATTTTTCTGTCGCTACACTTAACATCACAGAACATATATTGATCATATGTACGGAATTCACGTCTGATAAACTTTCACATTTTCATATGACTCGCATAGCAAATCAGAGCATGTTCAAAATATATATCAAATTTGAGCTTATTCAAAACTCATATTGACGATCTTAATAGACCGAATCACAAATACAAGTCTCTTAACTCATATCATAAATTCATAATTACCCAAAATATGTTGTGCAATATTATATTTTACATATCAGATATGCATCCAAAGCATCATATAAGGAGTTACACATTCCGAGCTGTGACACATATACATCGACATATAGATAAATGATCTAAACATTAGGGGTCTGTCTGCTTTGGTCTGTGCGCATGATCAAAAATAAATACTCCATCCACCCTATCACTTCTGAGTCTGGCTCCGAATTTTTAAATAAAAGTCTATTTGTCCTCGGACTATAGATCGGGTCTCATTCCTATAGTGGATGCTATCACATGACACCCACACGTCTTCTCGAGATGACATTATCCATGTGTTTAATATTTTATTAAAGTTATTAATCCTCCTTACATGATTTCACATATTACTGGCATAAACATATTGGGGATCAGATATCCCTACATAAATTTTAACAAAATAATCCCCTAGTTAATTCATAAAATTTCGAAATGTCAAATCAATCTTCCTATTATAAGAAATAAGAATTTCAACAATACAATTAAAAAATAACATGTGATCTTCTTATTATGTGTCGACCTTTACCATAGGGTCATCAAATAAAGATTTCTTAAAATCTATGTAAAACTCATCCTCATCCTCTTGATAAACTTCAGATATTAGAGACGTCCTTTTATTCTTAAATATAGGATGAATATTTTCTTTTGATCAAAATCTTCTAATACATATGATAGTCTTAATAATTACTAACAATAAAAACACATACCTTCTTATTTTTTTCTCTTTCTCGTATTCTTCATTTGTAACTCTTACTCTCATATTCTTTCTGAGAACACTTAAGAAATATTATGTACAACTCATATATACAATCAATATAACATTTTCTCAATCACCACGGCCTAAAGAAAATAAGAGATTTAACATTATTAACTATAATAATCTCAATAAGGATAAGTTTGTAATTTATACAAGTTTTCTCTAAGTCCTAATGCTAAGCATAAGTTCCAAAGTTGAAAGATAAGATCAAAAGTCATTTTGCAGCACGTTAGTCTTCTTAGAACCTACCAGAAAAGCCACCAATTGACATGTGCTAAATAATATTTTACACTAATTCCTTGCATAGTGAGTGACAAAACTGTAATTTTATTCGTTACTTAATTTTATTTTTATCATTTTTAACCTTACATATAACATAATCAGCAAAGTGATTAACATGGAATTTAAATATAATTAGATTATCTTTCTAATGTCTCTAATATCGACTCGTTTTAACATTTTTATGTGTACTTAATCTTAATAAAGATAGTTTTGTAATGCACATAAATCTTTAATCTCATTCTAGCAAGTAATTATCATATATCTTTTATTAGTTATCATTCCTATTATCTAATATATTCAATTTATCATTAATATATCTTCTATTTACTCTTACGTATAATAATCTCAATAAAGGTAAATTTATAATTTATACAAGTTCCTTCCAAGCCTCTATAATAAGCATAAGTTCCAAGGTTGAAATAGACGATCAATTGTCATTTTCCACCACATTAGCCTCCTCTTAGAAGTCACCATAAAAGTCACCTATTATCATATGCTAAATAATAATTTGCACTAAATCATTGCATATTGAATTACAAAACTATAATTTTACTCACTACTTGATTTTATTTTTATCATTTTGATGACAAAATTAGTAAAATACTTAACATAAAATTTAAAGATAATTAGATTATCTTTTTAATGAGTCTAATATCGACTCATTCCAATAATTCTACATATAATTAACCTTAACAAATATAATTTTATAATTCACATAAGTCTTTAATCTCATTATAGCAATTAACTATCGTATATCTTTTATTAGTTATCCTTCGTATTATCTATTTCTTTAATTTATCATCAATATATTATCTATCTCTTCAATATATCATCTAATCATTCAATATATCGTCTATCTATTCTAGATTAAACGATACTGGAGAGGGGAAGATTTACGACCTAATATTTACATGGCCCAATGGACCATCAAAGTCTGCACAGTCCAATAAGTGACACCCCCAATAGGGCCCACTTACTACGGGACCTCAGTAAAGCGGATCGACATAGCCCACCGAGCCTTGGCTCGGTCGCCTAAACGAAGGCCTCCCCATCGCTCGTGAAAAGCCTAGCCGGTGACCGGATAGAGCCATCAGAAGGTGGCTGAATGCTCCCTCAAGGGTGTGCCCCAGCCTCGAACTCCTTGCGTAGGCAGGAGGTATCCCTTATCTCCTATGGATCAACGCGTCATCAAGACTCTTCAATGAGTCAGGGTGAATTCCTCACAGCTGGGCACTTATCCTTCATTATCCTAGCGGATGCTACGCTGTCTTCAGAGAGTATGAAGCTTAAGAGGATATAGGGAGGGAAAGAGTCCCTGAATAGTGAGAGTTCTTATTATGGATGTAACCTCCCCCAACTCTCACGCTTCCTCTATTCAAGGAAGGGAGTCACCAGCTATATAAACCTAGGGAACTCCTCTAGAAATGTAAGTCAATTTCTAGCCACTTCAACTGGTGAAGAGTAGTCTTGTACCCTACACCTCCCTTGCCTCCTCTTCTCACTTTGCTCGCACCATTAGCTGACTTAAGCATCAGAGGATTTTTTCCTGGATCACAACCCCGGCCCCCCTGATCGCTTTCTCTCCTTTTACAAAACTCTGTTCTAAGGTGACTACGTCCCACGATCGCCCTAAATCTGATGGTCCACGGGTTCGCCCAAGATCTCGCCTCTTCAGATACTTTGTCTAATTCTTCTACGTTAGACGATACTTCGTCTATCCATTTCAGATTAGATAATATTTCATCTATCCCTTCCAGATTAGACGATATTTAGTCTAACTTTTCTGGATTAAAGGATACTTCATCTAATTTCAATTTCATCTTTTCTGTTCAAAACCCAATATTACTATCTAATAGTGTTCTCTGTTATTTGATATTTTTTACCTATTAGACGACATAATCTCAAAAAGTGATCAACACAAAAGTTGTATATAATTGAGCTATCATTTCAATGAGTCTAATTTCACCTTATTTGGACATTCACATGCAAAGTTATGACATAAATAACATATTGCTCAATTAAAGTTAAGAATTACATCTAATGGATTGAAATCCACTAAATGGGCCGACTTAATGGGATCTTATCATGGATAATCCAATACACTATTGAGCTTCTTAAAATTGGTGTGTTACAACAGTAACCCATTTTCGGATGAATAATGCATACTATAGTGTTTTGAGTGAGTGAGTGAGTGAGTGAGAGAGCGAGAGAGAGGCTGGCGGCATCGACGGGTAGGCGGGCGACATGGTGTCATTTGATGGTGACTGCTCCGTCAGGGGTCATCGGGCATCGGCAGGTAGGGGTAGTCTCTCAAGACACATACACACACACACACCACAGTCTACATCACCGGCATAGTGCTAACTATAGAGCATTTTGCATCACCTGCACAACGCCAGTTATCGTCGCTACTGGGGGCACACACACAGAGAGCAATCTACGTCACCAGCACAGCGCCAGCTACCGCCGCTGCTCCGAGGGGGGGTACACACATACACACATCAGTCTGCATCACTGGCACAACGCCATCTACCGCCGCTACACCCGGGGGGGGGGGGGGGGGGCACACACACACACACATAGTAGTCTGCGTCACCGGCACAACGCCAACTACCGCCACTACTCTGAGGGGGTCATCGGCCAAGGCTATTCCCGTTGCTACTCTGGGGGGTCACCGACCGAGGCTATTCCCGATGTTACCCGAAGGACTATGGTTCCAGAGGATGAGGGCGCTCCCACTACTACTCGAAGGAAGAGGACGGTGTTGCTCCTACTACTATCCGGATGAGGCGGGGGCAAAGGGACGGCAGAGGAGGTGAGGGAGATTTAGAGAGAGAGAGAGAGGGAGGTATTCTGGAGCGCGGAGTGATAAGTGGGTTGTATAGGGGTAGAAACGCGGTTAACTTTACGAAGCTCGGGAGTTGGATTTCGTAACCCAGAGTTGTCTCGGAGTTAACCCACCCCTACCTGATTAAATAAATCCGACCATCAAACTATGATCCAAGTTAACTCTGGGTTAACTCAAGAATAACCCTGTACCAAAGCACAACTTGGAATTTAAGGTTACTAAAGCCACGTGTTGATTTTAAGGGTAATAGGCATAATAAAGATAGTTTGTAGGAAAATATTTATAAGAGATTTTCACAAATAAATCATTGTTAAAAATAAATTTATAAAATAATTATTCTTAAATATATATTAGTAAACATACCACTACATAAAATTAAATAGTGTAAATATGTTTTTTTATTTGTAGACATGTCACTTCTTTTCACAACAAAAAACAAAAAAATCACGCTTTAACAGTCTTACATGACATTTATGCACTATTTGATTTTAAGTATTGATATGTCTGCTAATATATTTCCATAAAATATTTTTCAAAAATTGGCTTCTAACAATAATTTATTTGCAAAAAACCTTTTATAAGCATCCCAAGATACGCTTCGATTGAGGGTTATCGTGGGGTTAGTCTAGAGTTAACTTAGGAAGTGGTTTGATAGTCGGGTTGAGTTGATCCAAGATAATAGAGGGTTAACTCTGAGTTTCGAAACCCACCACATGAGGTGGGCTAATGCTCCACGACTCCTACAACCCCCTCTCTTTCTTTTCTTCTTCTTCTTCCTTGTATGCAGAGTCTCTGACAACGCTCTCATCTACTGCTCCAATGACGACGACATGCCCCCTCCCCCCCCCCATCGCCGACGATGTCGCTGCCGAGAGACGCCAAACGCTTCCCCGCCCCGCCTTGCCTCGCCCGCAGGCCCTGCCTCCAACAAATGCCCCCGCCCGCCCCTCTTCCGACAGATGCACAGGCGCCCCCCTATCGCCGACCCCTCTCTCTCTATCTCTCTTTCTCTCACTCTTTGACTGTGCCCCCCCTACACGTAGAGCCACCCCCCCTCGCCTTGCCCCGCCAACCCGCCATCTGTAGATGCACCTGGCCACCTTGCCATCGGACTCTCTCTCTCTGGAGAAGGTGACATTGCGCAACGAATAGTGTTGCGAAAAAATATTGTTCATATCCCAAAAACGCAGTTCAATAAAACCGATGACAAATTATGTAATTTTTCACAAAAAAGTAATGAGTTAACCCAATTTAGTTGGCCCCCCTTCCCTCCTCTGTCAAAGTAAAAATGGGACCACTAGGCCATGTTTGCTAATCGGGCAGGGTTAGCGCAATCGACCCCCGAGGGTCGATTGCGCTAACCGACCCCGGTTAACATGTATGTGTGTGAGGAGAGTGTGTGGGTCCCACCCTCCTCCTCTCTCGTCGGTTGAGTTAATCTCCCGACAGTTCCGATGTCAAAGTGGCCCCTAAGGAATAAGTTGCCCCACCTGAGTCAATGGTTTTAGTTACCAAAGCGGTGCCAAAGGAACAACACATATACCCTTCCCTTGACACACACCCCCCCCCCCCAATGCACACTCCTCCGGGATGATCACTGTACAAGGAACACTGTACTTTGTATACGTTAATCTAGCCAACAAGAAATGCTGGTTTCATACACATTCTGGCCAAGTGGTGCCATTGACAAATTGAATCAAAGTAGAAACCCTTTTCCAGAGTACTAAGACAACATGTTCGATCCCTCCTTAAATTGACAGATAAGTACAGATCCCACAACATTATGAGTTGTAGAGATCAATGCTTTACAAATCATCTCAATTGGTGAGAGAGGTTATCCGACACTTATCCGAGACCCACATACCTCCTGATATGTCGTCTCTCCCGCAAGAAATTCATGGAACTCACCTTCAACCTCAATCCAGCTGCAACCAGGTGCCTTCCTGATGACATGAGATTCCATTTTTCTCCTCGTGCTTACCACTTCCTCCCATCTATATGTAGCCGCACACAAGTTGGCCACAAACACATAATTTGCATCCATCGAGGGTTCGAGCTTAGAAAGGTGTCTATAAGCATACTCCCCGATGTCTACGTTCTTGTGATGTGCACTAGCACCGAGAAGAGATCCCCAAACATTGGGCCCAGGTTCAATGGGCATATTATCTATGAACCACTTAGCTTCTTCGATTCTTCCAGCTCTACCAAGAAGGTCAACCATACATGCATAGTGTTCCATTCTGGGTTCTATGAGATGATCCTGGGTCATTGACTTAAAACACTTCAGCCCTTCACTCACCAATCCATTATGCGAACATGATGCCAGCAGGCTTAGATAGGTGACCCCATTTGGCCTAATCCCCTCCACCAGCATCTGCTTGAAAAGTGAATTTGCTTCCCCCCAATTGCCATTCATGGCATATCCACTTATCATGCATGTCCAAGCATACACATCTTTTAGATGAATCCTATCAAAAAGCCGGCGAGCATCACCTAGACTTCCACACTTCGAGTAGACGTCCACTAGTGCAGTCAATACCATCAAATCAGAACCTATTCCACTGCTTTTCGTCATGCGTTCGATTTCCTTGCCTGTTTCGATTGCCCCCAGTTGCGCACAAGATGGAAGCACGCCCAAGAATGTGATTCTGTCAGGTTTCATGCCACAGCCAACCATTCGTCTGAAGGCATCCAAGGCCTCCTTGGCGTGACCATTGTTAGAGAAGCCAGTAATCAGAGAATTCCATGATACCACATCCCTGTACGTCATATTCTCAAAGATTTTGAGCGCTTCCTCTGCAAAATCACTGTTCATATACATATTGAGCAATGCTGTAAGCCCCACGTTGTTCATCTTCATGCCACTTCGCTCCATGTATCCGTGGGCTTGCCTCCCTACCGCATGATCCGCCAACTGCGCACACGCTGAAAGTACAGTGACCATGGTAATAGGGTTTGGAGATGTGCCCGCTCTCAGCATCTCTGGGAACAACTGCACAGCTCTGTCGGGAGCACCGCTGCGAACATAACCAGCCAACAAAGCACTCCACAACACGAGGTCCGGTCCGACAACACCATCGAAAACTGACTTTGCCAAGTCGATATCCCCGGCATCAAAACACGCGGTAATGGCAAGCGTGTGGGAGACCATGTTTCTCGCAGGCAATTCGTCGTACAAATACAGCGCACGTTTAAGAGACCCACGCTCCCCATATAAATGGAGGGCATCATTCCCCGCGCGGACGTCCCAAGAGAAACCCGATTTAATCATGTGGGCATGCGCCTGTTTCCCTTCCGAGACGGCCCCCAGGTTCTTGCAGGCCTTGAAAACAAGCGGGTGGACGAACTCGTTCGGAGGCGCGCCACGGCGGAGCATGTCGCGGAAGTAGGCCAGGCAGTCTCCGTGAGAGCCGTTTTGTGAATGACCCTTCATCATGGCGGACCAGAGGAACGGCGCCGGATCGGGGAGCCACCGGAAGATGGAGCAGGCGGCGGGCATGTCGGAGCCGGAGATGCAGAACTGGAGGAGGTGCATGACCAGAGAGGAGCAACCGAGGAGCCCTCTGGTGAGGGCGAGGGAGAGGACCTGGTGGAAGCAGCGGGGGGTGAGGGAAGGCGATCTGAGAAGGGAGATGCATCTCTCCTCGGGCGTGCGGAGGAGGAAGGCAGGAGAAAGGAGGCGAGGGGGCGAAGCGAGCTGTGCAGCAGGAGCTTGCACCGGCATCAACGGCGGCGGAACCCAGCAGGTGTGGTGAAAAGCCGGCCGCTTACGCACCGTTTTTTAACACTTCGGGTTTGGGCTTTTTGAAAAAAGTGTAATACCGTACAGTCGCGTACAATTAGAAATGTCAAAAATATCTAAAAACAGAATTATCTGGGACACCATCCGATCGAAAAATATTCAAGATAAGTTCCCCGTAAGAGAGAAACCAAGTAACATCAGGTACTTTTAACTTTTGGATAAGGTAAATTGTAAGGTAATAATTCTTGCATTGCATAAGCTTAGGGTGATACGGGCTGAAAGTCCACTCCATGTCATGATTAGTCTAAATTGGACCTTATCACCCAGCTGAGTCATCTCTCATCCGTGAACTTCCACTTCTACATTTAACTTACGATCATATATCATGTTTAAATCTTGATTACTCTAGTTAATGTGTTGACAAGGTGGGTGTATGCACCATGATATGAATACGCTATGACTACCATAGAGGCTGAAAAGTGTTCCCCTTCCGTCAATGCTGTCGTGGTGATGTTGATGTCCATGCAAGGAATTCGGAGAGCCTCCTTGCAGAAGCGGATGACGTAGTCCCACAGGGGTTCCTCGTGACCCTACTTGATGGTGAGTAGGCTCACCGCAGATCCGACCTCATTTTTGTAGCTGATTAAGTTCTCCTTAAATATCCTCTTCAGTTGTTGGAAGGAGGTTATGGTCCTGGCGGGTAGCACCTTGAACAAAGTCCGGACGTTCTCTCGCAAGGTGGTGATGAACGCTAAACACTTCACAGTATCCGAGGCTCGATAGAATAACAAGTTGGACTCGAAGTTGTGCATGTGGTCGGCAGGGTCAGTGGTGTTGTCGTATGGAGTAAATGTCGACAGCTATAACTTGGGGGGATTGGCGCCACAATAATTCCCTGAGAGAATGGGGCGTGGAAGTTTGAGTCATCATCAATAAGCCCTGTAACGACCCGAGAATCCGATTACCGGGAAGGCCCAATAACCCGAGACTCGCACCGCCGCCCACGAGCCGGGAGGGCTCGGAAGGGCTAAAAGGAGTGTGGAGGCACAAAGAAATAGGAAATAAAGCAGGACAATTCAACAATTAACAGAAAGAAAGAATAACTACAGCTACAACAGAGTCCAGTCCAACAGAAAGTATAGTCTAAAGCAGTAAAACATACCACATGCCAAGTGAACACTCGGCCCGGCAAGCTGACAACTGAGAACCTCCGCTCTGCACCCTCGAACCTCGAGGAAGAACCGCCACACCTGAAAAGCAGGGAATGAGTCTCCAAAACAGAGACTCAGCAGGGATCTCGCGGAACCCCAACCGGAAACAACGGCGGTAGCGGAAAGGAGAGCTACAACTACAGCAGGAACAACAAACCGGTGGCCGGTCAAAAACTCGGCACTACAGCTACTCCTACTGCCAGAAGGTAGACCTCGATCACGCAGTCGAAGCTACCAAACCACGCTAGTACCACCTACCGAAGTAAAAACACACGGCAACCACGCCGTAGAGGCCTGTCCCCCGGACAGCCAACCTGGACACGCTGTCCAAGGTGCAACCTCGGTAAAGCCACTAGCACTAATCTCATGACGCGAAAACCAACACACGCGCCACGGTGAGACGACCGAACTCAACGGTCAATACGACCGAAAACCCGAAGGTCAAAGTCACAGAGACTGACAGTCTCTCACTCCGTACCCGACAGGAGTACCACCCACTAGAAGCACAGCCGGTAGCGTCCCCTGACGTCTTACACCGCACCGCAGGTGAACCGCCTGACATGGTAGGTCCTACCCTAGGCACGAACACCGTACAAGTAACCACAAACAAGTAACTAGCTGGGGTCACGCCCATCGACGTGGGTCCAACCGCCCCCAACCACGTGTGCACACACAGACCTTGCGTCACTAGGTCTGGTCCTCTGACCGGTTTTCCCCCGTAGCCGGACTCTGGCTACCGACGAGGGGCCCGACGGTGATCGGTCCACAAACCGTCTCAAAGGGTAAGCCTCTCCACCTACTCCCAGGTGGGACCACTTGCGTGTAAGCAGGCTATGATTAGTGGAGGGTCACTGAAGGAGTAGACTCTCAAGTCAACGGAAAACAACGTCCGAATCCGACGACGTACGGGGACCATCCCAAGTACCGGCCCCGTCGCACGGTGACCACAGTCGGAGAAGAAACGGGACTCACAGTCCACGGCCACGCACGCACCGTGCGCTAGAGTTGAGAAAACTCAAGTGGCGCGAAGCCACTGGACTCCGGATAGTCCTCCAGACGCACTACACCCAACGGTCCTTGAGTCACAAGACTCGGGGTCAAGACCGTTGTACGCAACAGCACAAGGCCGTCAATCTAGTCCAATCTTTAGGTCTAAAACCACGGTAGCACAAGTACCGAGACAACTCACGAGTCGCCAAGACCACTCCCTCGGGAAGGGAACGTAAAGGACTAAGGCCACCCACACGGGCCACACGGAAAACACAGAAGCATGATTCCCAGGGCAGCACACAAGCCGCCATGTCGATTTCCCATCTTGAAGCAAGTGGGAAACCTCCAGCCCCAGGCCGGATAACTGGACTCGCAGTCCAAGGCCAAGCACATGGCCCACATGGGAATCGCCTTCCAAAGAAAACCCACGACATGCGGGGGAGACCCCACCGCACACCCACCGATACACGGTGACTCGATCAAGCGTAAACACGACAACCCGGAACACGTGAGGTCACCCGGACCCACCACACCTATGGGCACGCTAATCGAGGCAACACGGTCCCTCCCGACACCCCAAAACACAGACACAGAACCCATGGGGTGTCCAGGATACTCACAAGGCCGGAGGTCGACCACTGGGTCACAACCGGGTCGACCGGAGACCAAAACAACACAATCGGAGCGCTAAAAGGTCACCCGGACCCTTAAGCTCACGACACGCAAAACGAGGTAAGTGGGACAACCTCTGGACACCCAAAGACACGGTCACGGAACTCCACGGGGTGTCCGAGACACTCACGAGACCTAAAGCCAACAACTGGGTCGCAACCGGGTTGACCGGAGGTCAAAACAGCGCAAACAGGAACCAGAACGTGGTAGTGGTCACCTGGTGACCGCGACCAGATAGTGGTCGACCGGGGACCGCGACCAGATGGTAGCGGTCGACCGGAGACCGCGGCCATGCTGTCACGGTCACCTCACGACCGCAACTAGCCACGCGCAACCCCGCTGGTAGCGGTCGCCCGAGGACCGCGACCAAATAGTAGCGGTCATCCCATGATCGCGACTAGACCAAAGCGGTCTATCGCACGACCGCGACGCTCGAAGGCCTCCTCGACCAAAACACAAAGGATGAACGCGGTTCTCCCAAGACCTCGACCAATGAACGCGGCTTCTGGTGGACCGCGACCATTTCGGAAAACTGAGAACGGCGGGAAAACCCCAAAAATCCACGCCACGCCCCCAAACATCCACGGATGAGGGGGAAAACATAGGGGAAGCCCCCAAATAACCCCTAGCATGCATCTACGGCCTCGGATCGGCCAGAAACGCAATGAAACGGGAGATCGGCCCACAAGCCCTAAAACATGGATTTTGCCCAAATCACCCCGTTTGGCCCGCTCGGCTCACCGTAGCCTACGAAACTTGCGGGAAAGGAAGTGCACGAGCTGGGGGTCCATCACCCTACCTCCACCGAAGATTTCGCGCACCATGGATGCCGATCCACGAAGAAAACGCCGTTGAAGCCTCGCCACTCCATGAACTCACGGTCGAGCTTCACCGCGCCCTCGAGCCTCGATCCTCGATCCATCCTCGCCGTCCTCCTCGCCCGCATCGCCCCACCTCGCCCCCACCTCGGTCCGTCAGCCGCCGGAGAGGAGAGAGTGAGAGGAGAGAGTGGGAGAAGAGAGAGAGGGTGAGAGTGAGAAATGAGAGGAAGAGAGAGGGTGGGGGGTATATATAGGAAAATCCGGAAAATCGAAAAAATCCCGAAAAATAGAAAATCACACCCTCGCGATCCTCGGAACGCACCGATCGCAACGGTACCACACTCGCCTAGGTGAACGGCCCGGTTCACCCGCAACGAGGTTCCGAAGGGAAAGCCGAAACCCACGCCGGGAATCGAAAAACACACGCGAAAAAAGTCGCGGAACGTCTCCGGGCCTCTGAAACGACTCCGGATCGCGCCGATCCGAACACGAAAGATGTCCGAAACGAAATTTCAGACACAACGGAGTCGGACGCTCTGAGAAACCAGATCCAGGACCCACGAACGAGGATCCGAAAAACCTGGGGTATTACAGCCCTCCCCCCTTAAAGGAATTTCGTCCTCGAAATTCAGGACCAAGCATGAAGTCACAGGGGAAAAACACTGAACGAACTGACAACGCTGTCAGAGCCCCAGCACAGAAAATCTCGGTTCTCAAGAAAACACCAGTCCTGAGGGACATAGCCAGACTTACAATCACAAGCAACACCTCGCTCCTCGCGCCGAGCACACTGGCCAACAGAGCAGGCATATACCGCAGGACACAGTCCGGTATCACCTCAGACAACGCGAGAACCAACATGGCACCGTAGCCACAATCTCGCCCACCGAGGAATCACGACCCTCGACACGAGCAACAACTACCGATCCATCCAATGGTCGGTAGACAAATCGCACATCAGCTTCGCAGCCAGCTGACAGGTCGCACACCCTCCTCAAGGGAGCAACCAACACAGAGCCTCCACCAGCTCAAGCAGCCATCTCAACAGACCGCAACTAGAACATCGGCTCAGCACCAAGAAACACCCCACACATGGCAAGCCGAAAGCCGGATATAACACTATGCCAACTCTTGTCAGAAGACAAACTTCGACAAAGCCCAGATCCCATCCGGAAAGGCACATCACAGAAACGACCACCAAAGGTCTCGCTGGCACACGGCTGTCGCCACGCTCGAGCCCCAACAACCAGCATCTTCTGTCTCTGAAAAGACCATTCACTGGTCACCAACTGCTCGTCAACGGGAAACCTCCGCTTGCTCAACTTCTTCCTTCTTACCTGGTCCTCGACCGGGTCCAAAGGAAACATTCCAAACCTCGGCAAGCCATCTGTCGACTCACACACAGACTGATGCCGCATCTCGAGCTCGAACATCGCTCCAACTCGACCCTCTTGGGGAGCACGATGAAACCAAATGACGGATCCTGGTGTCTTCAGTCATCACCTCACTGGACTCAGACTCATAGGGGAATCATCCCATGCTGGTCACCAAACCAGGGATAACCATTGCGACACCAACGTCCTATCAAGGACCATCCTCCGACGCCCATCTCACAAAAGGCCTCCACCCACAGGCGTCACTCATCCATCTGGTCTCATCAAATCCTTCGATCAATGCAAGTGGACACCTGCCAATACCGATTCCGCCCTTACCACAGAGCCACGGGACACCACCTGAACAGTGCTCACGGGTCCCTAAGCAATAAACATCTCACCGTCACAATCCGACAAGACCGTAGAACCAACAGACACTGCTGTGGTCGGTCACACGGTTAGGCTCACCAGCCACTCATAGCCGTCAACCGGGACCCATAGTCTGCCAGAGACCACTTCCCCAAAAATGATCTCATCCGAGGACACGACTGGGAACACAAGTCGGGCGCCAAGCCACCGACTCTGACCAACACGTCCTCGACCTCCGTCAGGCGACATCCTCAACAACCTCATCCAGGTCCAACACCGACGCCTGACACGGCTTCCAACACAGGAACATGGTACTCATGCGGCGCACTAGTCAGCACTTTTTCCCAACACTCCATCCTGCCAGTGCCAACAACCATAATACCTCGAGCAACGGCACGACAACAACACGTTTCACACCGAGGAACCCATCCTCCGATGCTCAACGCAAACTCAGGAATCCGCCCGTAGCAACCAACGCTACGATCCTGAACCAGTGGGTTATGGGCCCACCACGCTTCCGCTGCGCACTCAAATCCGCGCGCACAGCCGAGGAAGCAAACACCGCCCAACCAGCACTCGTCCTTCCGGAACAGCGCCAGCACCCTCACACGACAAGGGAATGGGCACGACTTCTCACAGGCAACCACCCTGCCAAGACAAGGAGCACGTCTCACACGGACTTCATGGCACACAAGGCCAACCAATCCGAACACACAATGCAAGATGACGATCCTTAGCCGAACGCAATCTCTCCAACCAAAGGAGAAACCAGCGCACTTTCGACCAACGGAAGAACTCCACGCTCGACCTGACCTCGAACCTCGCGCACACTGGAAACAGCACCATCTAGCACCAAGGAAAACCATCACTTCCATCAGGTCAGCGCCTCCGACACACTCGGCGAGTGTCACGTCGGACAACAATCACAGCATCTCTCGATGCATCACCGCTGCAATTCCTCGAACTGCAACACGGCATGCCAAGAGCCGCAACATGAGCCATAACAACAACCGCCGATGCTCATCCTCGAGTCCCGAACTCGCCGCGGAGCCTTCACATCTCAAACCAACTCTAGGGCGAACACACCCCATTCGCACACAAGAGCGCAAGAGCAAGACTTACCGGGACACCACAGCCCAATCTTGCCTCGAAATCCGTAAAACAACCGGGACCGACACGTCATTTCTGACGCCACAGAGCACGACAAGGACATCAGGCTCGATGAAACCGTCGCTCACCGAGAAGATCCTCCGCTCACCCGAGCACACTTCTCAATCAGAACACCCGCTCGGCCACCTTAAATCACGACCTGAAAACCTCAGGGGCTGGATAAATCTCAAGCTGGAGTGGCCAAAACCGACAGCAGCACCCTCAGAGCGAGCTCACGGCCACTTAACCACGAACAGTCCTCTCCAGCCACCTGACCACGCCGCAGATTCCTCGAACGCAGCACCGCGAACTCACGCCTGCTAGCAACCTTTGCCCAACGTAGCACAACCAGGGCCACCACCGATGAGGGAGAAGGCTCTCAACCTCGATCGTTAGACCCCACGCTGGCACGAAAGCCGCGGACAGCAACCACCTTCACAGCGCCACGCAGCGCACTCAAGCTCTCAAGCGAGAAACTAGGCGGAAAGCGAACACAAAACCCTAAGCCAGCTGCCGACTGTACTGGACCTTATGGACTCTGATCACTGCAATATCTCGAATTCCTATGTACGTCCACAACCACCGCTCTGATACCAGCTGTAACGACCCGAGAATCTGATTACCGGGAAGGCCCGATAACCCGAGACTCGCACCGCCGCCCATGAGCCGGGAGGGCTCGGAAGGGCTAAAAGGAGTGTGGAGGCACAAAGAAATAGGAAATAAAGCAGGACAATTCAACAATTAACAGAAAGAAAGAACAACTACAGTTACAACAGAGTCCAGTCCAACAGAAAGTACAGTCTAAAGCAGTAAAACATACCACATGCCAAGTGAACACTCGGCCCGGCAAGCTGGCAACTGAGAACCTCCGCTCCGCACCCTCGAACCTCGAGGAAGAACCGCCACACCTGAAAAGCAGGGAATGAGTCTCCAAAACAGAGACTCAGCAGGGATCCCGCGGAACCCCAACCGGAAACAATGGCGGTAGTGGAAAGGAGAGCTACAACTACAGCAGGAACAGCAAACCGGTGGCCGGTCAAAAACTCGGCACTACAGCTACTCCTACTGCCAGAAGGCAGACCTCGATCACGCAGTCGAAGCTACCAAACCACGCTAGTACCACCTACCGAAGTAAAAACACACGACAACCACGCCGTAGAGGCCTGTCCCCCGGACAGCCAACCTGGACACGCTGTCCAAGGTGCAACCTCGGTAAAGCCACTAGCACTAATCTCATGACGCGAAAACCAACACATGCGCCACAGTGAGACGACCGAACTCAACGGTCAATACGACCAGAAACCCGAAGGTCAAAGTCACAGAGACTGACAGTCTGTCACTCCGTACTCGACAGGAGTACCACCCACTAGAAGCACAGCAGGTAGCGTCCCCTGACGTCTTACACCGCACCGCAGGTGAACCGCCTGACGTGGTAGGTCCTACCCGAGGCGCGAACACCGTACAAGTAACCACAAACAAGTAACTAGCTGGGGTCACGCCCGTCCACGTGGGTCCAACCGCCCCCAACCACGTGTGCACACACAGACCTTGCGTCACTAGGTCTGGTCCTCTGACCGGTTTTCCCCCGTAGCCGGACTCTGGCTACCGACGAGGGGCCCGACGGTGGCCGGTCCACAAACCGTCTCAAAGGGTAAGCCTCTCCACCTACTCCCAGGTGGGACCACTCACGTGTAAGCAGGCTACGACTAGTGGAGGGTCACTGAAGGAGTAGACTCTCAAGTCAACGGAAAACAACGTCCGAATCCGACGACGTACGGGGACCACCCCACGTACCGGCCCCGTCGCACGGTGACCACAGTCGGAGAAGAAACGGGACTCACAGTCCACGGCCACGCATGCACCGTGCGCTAGAGTCGAGAAAACTCAAGTGGCGCTAAGCCACTGGACTCTGGAAAGTCCTCCAGACGCACTACACCCAACGGTCCTTGAGTCACAAGACTCGGGGTCAAGACCGTTGTACGCAACAGCACAAGGCCGTCAATCTAGTCCAATCTTTAGGTCTAAAACCACGGTAGCACAAGTACCGAGATAACTCACGAGTCGCCAAGACCACTCCCTCGGGAAGGGAAGGTAAAGGACTAAGGCCACCCACACGGGCCACACGGAAAACACAGAAGCACGATTCCCAGGATAGCACACAAGCCGCCATGTCGATTTCCCATCTTGAAGCAAGCGGGAAACCTCCAGCCCCAGGCCGGATAACTGGACTCGCAGTCCAAGGCCAAGCACATGGCCCACATGGGAATCGCCTTCCAAAGAAAACCCACGACATGCGGGGGAGACCCCACCGCACACCCACCGATACACGGTGACTCGATCAAGCGTAAACACGACAACCCGGAACACGTGAGGTCACCCGGACCCACCACACCTACGGGCACGCTAATCGAGGTAACACGGTCCCTCCCGACACCCCAAAACACAGACACAGAACCCATGGGGTGTCCGGGATACTCACAAGGCCGGAGGTCGACCACTGGGTCACAACCGGGTCGATCGGAGACCAAAACAACACAATCGGAGCGCTAAAAGGTCACCCGGACCCTTAAGCTCATGACACGCAAAACGAGGTAAGTGGGACAACCTCTGGACACCCAAAGACACGGTCACGGAACTCCACGGGGTGTCTGAGACACTCACGAGACCTAAAGTCAACCACTGGGTCGCAACCGGGTTGACCGGAGGTCAAAACAGCGCAAACAGGAACCAGAACGTGGTAGTGGTCACCTGGTGACAGCGACCAGATAGTGGTCGACCGGGGACCGCGACCAGATGGTAGCAGTCGACCGGAGACCGCGACCATGCTGTCACGGTCACCTCACGACCGCAACTAGCCACGCGCAACCCCGCTGGTAACGGTCGCCCGAGGACCGCGACCAGATAGTAGCGGTCATCCCATGACCGCGACTAGACCAAAGCGGTCTATCGCACGACCGCGACGCTCGAAGGCCTCCTCGACCAAAACACAAAGGATGAACGCGGTTCTCCCAAGACCGCGACCAATGAACGCGGCTTCTGGTGGACCGCGACCATTTCGGAAAATCGAGAACGGCGGGAAAATCCCAAAAATCCACGCCACGCCCCCAAACATCCACGGATGAGGGGGAAAACATAGGGGAAGCCCCCAAATAACCCCTAGCATGCATCTACAGTCTCGGATCGGCCAGAAACGCAATGAAACGGGAGATCGGCCCACAAGCCCTAAAACATGGATTTTGCCCAAATCACCCCGTTTGGCCCGCTCGGCTCACCGTGGCCTACGAAACTTGCGGGAAAGGAAGTGCACAAGCTGGGGGTCCATCACCCTACCTCCACCGAAGATTTCGCGCACCGTGGATGCCGATCCACGAAGAAAACGTCGTTGAAGCCTCGCCGCTCCACGAACTCACGGCCGAGCTTCACCGCGCCCTCGAGCCTCGATCCTCGACCCATCCTCGCCGTCCTCCTCGCCCCGCCTCGCCCCCGCCTTGGTCCGTCGGCCGCCGGAGAGGAGAGAGTGAGAGGAGAGAGTGGGAGAAGAGAGAGAGGGTGAGAGTGAGAAATGAGAGGAAGAGAGAGGGTGGGGGGTATATATAGGAAAATCCGGAAAATCAGAAAAATCCCGAAAAATAGAAAATCACACCCTCGCGATCCTCGGTACGCACCGATCGCAACGGTACCACACTCGCCTAGGTGAACGGCCCGGTTCACCCGCAACGAGGTTCCGAAGGGAAAGTCGAAACCCACGCCGGAAATCAGAAAACACACGCGGAAAAAGTCGCAAAATGCCTCCGGGCCTCTGAAACGACTCCGGATCGCGTCGATCTGAACACGAAAGATGTCCGAAACGAAATTTCGGACACAACGGAGTCGGACGCTCCGAGAAACCAGATCCGGGACCCACGAACGAGGATCCGAAAAACCCGGGGCATTACAAGCCCCCTGGTCTGTGCTATCTGGAGAATATCATCCAGATAGCGGACCTTTCCTTCAAGCTCATGCTCCACCTCCTCATAGTATCGTAACCACTGTGCCATCTCCGGATTGGAGTGTAGCGGGCTATCATAACACTGAGTAGGCAGACTGCACGGGTGTTGCGAGTACACAATGGAGACGTGGAAATGATCATGCACCCGGGAGGAATCCGCTACGGTGGGTGTGCCCCCATTATGGGGGAGTCCTGTTAGGGCGTGATCCTGCTCCGCTTGCTGATTGAGGAGGTCTTGGCATACCTCCGTCAGCGCCTGGATCTAGCAGCGCATCTCCACCAACTCGTTCGCGGTGGAGTCGAGTGGTACCACGTCACGAGGTGAATAAGTGGAAGAGGATGCTTCCTGCGACCCCTGTAGGGAATTTGGGGCTCGTCATGAACCTGAGCCCCTTGGCCGTTGCTAGTGTTGCGATAGCTTCCTCGGGGTGCCATGGCTTCCTGCTCATTTCTCATAGATGACGCCAAAAAGTGTAGAGGCGGAAAATTATTCCCTTTTTGCCTCATACCACACCTTTGATATTTATTTGTTGGGGAAGAGCAGCCGGCCACCCGAGGAAACCTGTAATCACTAGAAAATAACGTCAGAAGGAGCCCTGAGAGTGATCCCAGGGGATAACCCTCTGATACTTAAGTCAGAACTATACAAGAGAGCCAAGAAGAAGGATGAAAAGAGAGGAAGTTAAATTAGGGGAAAGAGAAGAGCCTGTAGAGTGAAGATGATGCTTGGAGACTACTCGGAGATATAGTAGAGGAGAATAATTGGGAGGGATCCTCTATCTCACTGCTATCTTGCTGACGATGTTCATCTCTGTCCCTTTCCCCTCTTGCTTTGTTTATGCTCTCTCTATCTTCTGGCCTCTCTCTTGGTGTGTTTGCATGTATCTTCCTTTCTCCCCCCTCCTCTATCTAGGTCCCATGGGGACCTATTTATACAGGGAGCAGTGGCGTGTCTCTAACTTAGCAATGGCGTCGTTCATGGAGTGGTGTCTTGCTTGATCGTAGGGATATTCCGTCGCCCTCTCGCTCACTCGTGGAAGACATCTTAGCGGCGTGGGTGCAACCCGACCCTTGCCATGGTAAGACCTATGACGTGAGCCCCATCGTTCACCTATTGGCGAGTTTCGCGATGTCCAAGATGCATGCTCGTGAAGATTTCGCTCAAGGATTGAAGAAGCTTTCATGGGCTGGAGGAGTTTCATGGGCTTTGGTTGGGCCGTGTTTATGGAGTCACGACTGGTCGAGGTATCCCGCTATGGGCTCGGCCACCCTGGTTCGTAATGGGCCTGGCATTATCAGGCCACGTTAGGCAATTCGAATTTTACCCTCCTCAACTACGATATGCAATAATGTGCGCATTATATGTATGTGTAAGTATAGTTCACTCACAACATCACTTGCTAACCTTCCCGATGAAAAAGACGACAAGACAAGTTTTATTCAAGTATGAAGTGCTCAGTTGCCTTATGAAATGTTCATGTTCACGACTCTCCATGTGCAAGTTATGCTACACTATTCTTTCATGTTGTTGAATCATGGTGCAAGTTTATATTTCCGCAATAATATCTGTAGTATTATGCCTAGATTACATATTTTCCTCCTTGGCCTCGTCATCCTTGGGCAGTAGAATGAGACTCCCCTATAGTTAATCCACCCAAGTTTACTTGATTAAACATTTACCTCACATAGTCAAGTCATATTTCATTATGATTTGATGCACCTAATATAATTGTATCATGCTTGTGGTTAACATGGTTTGACCGGCGGTCAGTGTTAGAGTTCCTATTGAGTCTCGTACTCAGTCTGTTGCATCACGTGTCTTTAGGTGATGAGCAGTGAGGAAGCAGTCCATCGACTGAAGATTGCTGCTCCGAGTTTTGGGTAGCACAACAAGGAATCAGAGTTTGCAGGTGCGGAGGTGAGCTGCACCACATTGACTTTTGTTAGCTTTTATTCCTCGGGTGGGCTTTTGTACCAAGACAATCGTATAATTAAGTATAGATTATGAATGAGAAATAGTCCTTGCATATTTTCTCTTCATAATGTGTAAGGATTTATATTTCATGTGTGGAATGATCAAGGTGTTACTACTCTCAGGCATGTTATGTTAATACATCACGTCCCATGTTTTTGCTTTCGCGAGGCGTGACACTAATAGCAGATTATGCTGAACCCCTGGCACATAGACTACGTCATGCAGCATAAAATGTGCGTTGAGTCCTCAGCCTGAGTTGGTACTCACCAACTTCAAGGACCTCTTCACTAGAGCCATTGCCTATATATGATCTTTACGTGCATGTTAAGACTTGGTGATAATTCACGTATTGTAACGACCCGAGAATCCGATTACCGGGAAGGCCCGATAACCTGAGACTCGCACCGCCACCCACGAGTCCGAAGACTCGGAAGGGTTAAAAGGATGGTGTGGAAACTACATAGTTATCACAAGTAATTGCAGAAATTAAACAGTTATGATAATAAGCAGGAAATAAGATAACAATTTACATGGTCCACAAAATAAAACCACAACAACAGTCCACGACTAGTACAGTGACAAGAAAGAAAAGTACAGCTACACGGGGCATACCCCGGCTCTGACCTCTGGCACTACCTCTGGGCACCCGCACCACGCTGCGCTCCTGACGCGCTCCCCGAAGGTGGCGTCTCACCTGAAACACGGTGAAAACACGCAGGGAATGAGTCTCGGAACAAGACTCAGTAGGGATCACTCGAACCCTACCTCGCAAAGCGAGAAACCACTACTCTAGCGGTAGGAGAGTACCTCGGAAAGGAAAGCCCTGTACTCTACAAAGCAAGACTCTACGGCACGCAAACCGACACACGTGCTACGAAGAGAAGACCGAAGCTCAACGGTCACCGACAAACCCGAAGGTCGGAAACACACGACTGACAGTCTGTCACTCCGTACTCGACAGGAGTACCACCTACTAGGAGCACAGCCGGTAGCGTCCCCTGACGTCTTACACCGCACCGCAGGTGAACCGCCTGACGTGGTAGGTCCTACCCGAGGCGCAAACACCGAAAAGTAACTCACAACAAGTGACTAGCTGGGGTCACGCTTGTGACGACCCGAGAATTCGATTACCGGGAAGGCCCGATAACCTGAGACTCGCATCGCCACCCACGAGCCGGGAGGGCTCGGAAGGGCTAAAAGGAGTGTGGAGGCACAAAGAAATAGGAAATAAAGTAGGACAACCCACAATAACGAGCTGAAAGGAAGAACAACAACAGCTACAACAGAGTCCAGTCCAACAAAAAAGTACAGTCTAAAGCAGTAAAAACGTACCACATGCCAAGTGAACACTCGGCCCGGCAAGCTGGCAATTGAGAACCTCCGCTCCGCGTCCTCGAACCACGAGGAAGAACCGCAACACCTGAAAAGCAGGGAATGAGTCTCCAAAACAGAGACTCAGCAGGGATCCCGCGGAACCCCAACCGGAAACAACGGCGGTAGCGGAAAGGAGAGCTACTGTAATATCCCGGACCTTTCGGATCCTTCTTCGTGGGTCCCAGATCTGGTTTTCGGAGCGTTCGGCTCAATTGTGTCCGAAATTTTGTTTCGGACATCTTTCGTGTTCGGATCGGTGCTTCAGTGACAGGATCTGCGTCTTTTAGCTCGAAGGTCAAGAAGTTCTTGAAGAAGGGTTTCCGTAAGAAGCCCAAGGATCAGGGACAAGCTTCATCGGGCAGTGTACAGCAGCCGATTCCTTTTTAGCGTCAGGGATCAGGGGGTGGATCACGAGGACCTTGTCCACGGTGTGGTGGGACCCACCCAGGCAGGCAGTGCACGGCGCCGATTATCTGTTTTCGGTGTGACCAGCCAGGGCACATGGCGCGTGACTGTCCACAGAGACCGCCGCAGCAGCAGTTTCCCCAGCAGCAGCAGCAGCAGCAGGGACAGTATCCGCCGCTACCCAAGTCAGCCAGCGTGGGAGGCAGGCAGAGGGCTCGAGGCCAGATCACGCACTTGACCAGGGCAGAGGCAGTGGCGTCGCAGCTCGTGGAAGGTACCGTTCAGATTTTGGGTTGTGCGGCTCGGGTTTTGTTTGATTCTGGCGCGTCTCATTCGTTTATTTCGGAGGATTTCGCGTCGAGCGTCGAGGAGCCGGTGACCCAGTTGTCCTGTGATTTGGCAGTGGAGTTGCCTTCGGGTGACTTTATGGTCACTCCGTATTGCTTCGACCAGGTTTCGGTGTGGATCGATGGCCGGAGTATGCCAGGCAGATTGTATGCGTTGCAGCTTCGGGATTACGATGTGATTCTAGGCATGGATTGGCTCGGGACTCATGGAGCGGTGGTGGATTGTGGGATGAAGAGGGTCTACTTCCAGCATCCGAGCAAGAGGACCTTCTATTTCCAAGGTATCCGTTCCACCTCTTCTCGATTCCTTATCTCTGCTATTCGAGCCCGTCGGTTGCTTGATTCAGGTTGTCAGGGTTTTCTCGCGTCAGTGGTTGTGTCTGACCGGATGGAGCCGGATGTCGAGGACATCGCGGTGGTGTGCGAGTTTCCCGATGTTTTTCCTGAGGATTTGCCTGGATTACCTCCCCAGCGGGAGATCGATTTTGTGATCGAGGTTGTACCTGGTGCGGGACCTTTGGCAAAGGCTCCCTACCGTATGGCCCCCGCTGAACTGACAGAGTTGAGGGCGCAGTTGCAGGAGCTGCTGGCCAAGGGGTACATTCGTCCGAGTTTTTCCCCTTGGGGTGCGCCCGTGTTGTTTGTGAAGAAGAAGGACGGTAGTCTGCGGCTGTGCATTGATTATCGGCAGCTGAAAGAAGTGACCGTTAAGAACAAGTATCCGTTGCCGCGGATCGATGACTTGTTCGACCAGCTTCAGTCTGCGCGAGTGTTCTCGCGGATTGATTTGCGGTCAGGTTACTATCAGCTGAGGATTCGCGAGTCCGATGTGGAGAAGACTGCATTCAGTTCGAGGTACGGGCATTATGAGTTTCTGGTGATGCCGTTTGGGCTCACCAATGCCCCAGCTGCCTTTATGGACTTGATGCAGAGGGTGTTTCATCCGTATTTGGACCAGTTTGTGGTCATTTTTGTGGATGACATCCTTGTTTATTCGCGGTCTGCTGAGGAGCACGCGTACCATTTGAGTGTGGTACTGCAGACGTTGCGAGATCACCAGTTGTATGCGAAGCTCAGCAAGTGCGAGTTTTGCCTCAGCGAGGTGCACTTTCTGGGGCACGTGATTTCAGGTGATGGCATTTTCGTGGATCCCGCCAAGGTCGAGGCTGTGATGCAATGGCCGAGGCCGAGGTCGGTGACTGAGATCCGGAGTTTCTTGGGGCTTGCGGGTTATTATCGTCGGTTTATCCAGGATTTTTCCCGCATTGCGACCCCGATGACTAGGCTCACGCGGAAGGATATACCTTTCGTTTGGTCCGAGGAGTGTGAGCAGAGCTTCAGGGAGCTGAAGAGATTGCTCACCTCGGCTCCGGTGTTGGTTTTGCCTTCTGGATCGGGAGGTTTCGTGGTGTGTACAGATGCTTCCGGCGTTGGACTGGGTGCTGTTCTGATGCAGCATGGTAGAGTGGTGGCTTATGCATCTCGGCAGCTAAAGCCTCACGAGGAGAACTACCCTACCCATGACCTTGAGTTGGCGGCTGTGTTCTTCGCGCTGAAGATCTGGAGGCATTATCTGTACGGTGAGAAGTTCGAGGTGTTCACTGACCATCAGAGCTTGAGGTACGTGTTCTCGCAGAAGGACCTGAACCTCAGGCAAAGGCGTTGGATGGAGTTCATGAAGGACTATGACTTCACCCTGTCTTATCAGCCAGGCAGGATGAATGTCGTCGCCGATGCCTTGAGTCGAAAGGTTGCGGTCAGTGCCTTGATGTTGAGGAGGTGGAGGCTCTGGGAACAAGTGTCCGAGGTATCTTTCAGGCTCAAGATTCCCCAGGAGCCAGGGTTGGCTGTGCTTGCGAGTCTGACTGTCACTCCTGCTATCCGTCGTCAGGTGACAGAGGCTCAACATGCGGACCCTGAGTTGCCCCGGATTTTGGCTATGGCTGACGTAGAGCTCGGCGAGGACGGTGCTGCGAGGTTTCGTGGCAGGTTGTACGTCCCAGCTGAGGAGCAGGTTCATCGTGCGGTGTTACGCGAGGCTCATGGGAGCAGGTACACTGTACACCCGGGTGCGACGAAGATGTATCGGAACTTGCAGAGGCAGTTCTGGTGGCCTGGCATGAAGAGAGATGTCGCAGAATTTGTGGCCAGGTGCCTGATCTGTCAGCAGGTGAAGGCGGAGCATCAGCGACCAGGCGGTACTCTCCAGCCCTTGGATGTTCCTGCTTGGAAGTGGGACCATGTGACCACGGATTTTGTGGTGGGGTTGCCAAGAACCCCGAGTGGGCAGGACAGTATTTGGTTGCTGGTGGATCGGCTGACGAAGGTGACTCGGTTGCTACCGGTCAAGGTCAGCTGGAGCGTGCCTAAGTTGGCTCGTCTTTATGTGGAGCGGATCGTTCCGTTGCATGGGGTTCCCATTTCGATCGTGTCGGATCGGGATCCGCGCTTCACTTCTAGATTCTGGAGGAGTTTCCAGCGAGCTCTTGGCACGGAGTTGGCATTTAGCTCGGCATATCATCCTCTGTCAGATGGTCAGTCTGAGAGGACCATTCAGACTTTGGAGGACATGCTGAGATCCTGCTGCCTGGAGTGGCAGGGGAGTTGGATACATCACCTACCGTTGGTGGAGTTTGCCTATAACAACAGCTATCATTCGAGCATCGGCATGGCTCCTTATGAGGCATTGTACGGGCATCCTTGTCGGACTCCACTCGATTGGTTTGAGGTGGGTGAGCGTGTTTTGACGGGACCGGAATTGGTGCAGCAATGTGTGGATGTTGTGCACCTGGTTCGTCAGAACATGTTGGCGGCCCAGAGTCGGCAGAAGAGCTATGCTGACCGTAGGAGGCAGCCCCTCGAGTTCGCCGTGGGCGATCATGTGTTCTTGAGAGTTTCTCCGATGAAGGGAGTGATGCGTTTTGGACGGCGTGGGAAGCTGAGTCCCCGCTATATTGGTCCTTTCGCGATTGTGGAGCGCATCGGTGAGGTTGCTTACCGGTTGCAGTTGCCTCCTGAGTTGGCGTCGGTGCATGACGTGTTCCACGTCTCGATGTTGCGGAAGTATATGCCCGATGACTCTCATGTGCTTGAGTTTTCCGTTTGGCCTGAGGTGACTCCAGATCTTTCTCTCCCAGAGTTTTCGATCCGCGTGGAGGATAGGCGAGAGCAGCGCCTGCGGAACAAGGTCATTCCCTTGGTAAAGGTCGTGTGGCAGCGACACTCTGGTGGTGAGGCTTCTTGGGAACGTGAGGATGAGATGCGTCTGCAGTTCCCGTATCTGTTTGAGTGAGTCTTCCTCTTCTTTCCCCTTTGGTTGTTCTCAATTTCGAGGACGAAATTCCTTAAGGGGGGAGGGCTGTAATATCCCGGACCTTTCGGATCCTTCTTCGTGGGTCCCAGATCTGGTTTTCGGAGCGTTCGGCTCTATTGTGTCCGAAATTTTGTTTCGGACATCTTTCGTGTTCGGATCGGCGCGATCCGGAGTCGTTTCGGAGGCCCGGAGGCGTTCCGCGGCTTTTTCCGTGCGTGATTTCCGATTTCCGGCACGGGTTTCGGCTTTTCTCTTCGGATGCTCGCTGCGGGTGAACCGGGCTGTTCACACGGGCACGAGTGGTACCGTTGCGATCGGTACGTTCCGAGGATCGTGGGGGTATAATTTCCTAATTTTTGGTATTTTCTGGATTTTTCGGGTTTTTCTATAAAACCCTTTTTCTTTTCTCTCTCCCCCACCATCTTCTTCTTCCTCTCTTCTTCTTGCTCCTTCCTCCTCCACCGTGTCTCCCTCCCTCTCCCTCTCTTCCTCCCGGTTGGCCACGGCGAGCTCCCCTCCGGCTGCAGACGGTGCGGTGACGTGGGCGGCGGCGAGGCGGTCGTGGGGGCGTGCGGCGAGCGTGGGAAGCTTAAGGAAGAACGAGGGTTTTCAAGCGTTCTTCGCGATTCGTGGACGATCCGGCGGAGCATTTGCTCTATTGAGGTAGGGTGACGTTTCCTAGCTCTTCGCCGTTCTTTTCCGTGGTTTGTAGGCCGCGGGGAGGCCGAGAGAGGCATGTTTGGGCATGTTTGGGGTTTTTCCATGTTTTGGGGGTGAGCCGCCCGATCTATGGTTTTAGCCCATGATTCTATGTTTTGGTGGCTTAGATGCATGCTAGGGGTCCCCAGGGGTCTTCCCCCTTGTTTTCCCCCTCTCCGGTGGAGGTACGGGGGCGTGGTTAGCGTTTTTGGGGTTTTCTCGCCGTAGCGTGCTCGGAGGCAAGCGACGGTCCTTCCAGTGACCGCCACTTGCATGTGACGCCCCTAGGCAGGAGCGTTACTTCTCCTGGGTGTTAGCTCTTGGGGTCAGGGGGCAGCGACGGCCCTACGACTGATCGCCGTTTGGAGAATGACGCGCCAGGGCAAAGCCGCCGCTAGTTTCGACCGTTGGTTTTTGACCGTTGGGGGTCAGGCCATGTAACGCACCAGGCTAGGCGCGTTACATGCGTGTAACGCACAGGGGCAGGTGTGTCACTTCCTGTTGTTACCCCAGGTGGATGGGCCAAGCGACGCACTGGGCCCAGCGCGTTACTTACTAGTGACGCGCTGGGGCAGGCGCGTCACTTCCCTTCCCACCCCGAGTGTAAGGGCCATGTGACGCGCTGGGCTAGGCGCGTTACATGTGAGTAACGCACTGAGCCCGACGCGTTGCTTGCAAGCGACGCACCGGGGTAGGCGCGTTACTTTCCCTGTGGTTTTGGAGGGTGTGGGGCGCCGTGTGACGCCTTGGCCTAGGTGCGCCGCTTCCAAGCGACGCACTAGGGCAGGCGCGTCGCTTCCCCTATCCCCCCTGGCCGTGTGACGGTCTACCTTAGACCGCCATTTTCAAGTGACGGCCCTGGAGTGGACCGCCATTTGGCTGTGACGGTCCAGGGTCGGACCGCCACTTCCTGGGTTGCCCCATGAGGGTGGCAACCTTACTTTTCTCCGACCGTGGTCTCCGTGTGACGGGACTAGTGCGTGGGGTGATTCCCACACGTTGTCGGGCTTGGGCGTTGTTTTCCGTGACTTAAGAGTCTACTCCTTTAGCGACCCTCCACTAGTCGTAGCCCACCAGTACGCGGTGCTGGTCTCACCTGGGAGTGGTGTACGGGCACCCACCTTTCGAGACGGTTTGTGGACCGGTTACCGTAGGCCCCTCGTCGTAGCCAGAGTCCGGCTGCGGGGGAAAACCGGTCAGAGGGCCAGACCTAGGACGCGTGGTCTGTGTGTGCACACGTGGTTGGGGGCGGTTGGACCCACGTCGACGGGCGTGACCCCAGCTAGTCACTTGTTGTGAGTTACTTTTCGGTGTTTGCGCCTCGGGTAGGACCTACCACGTCAGGCGGTTCACCTGCGGTGCGGTGTAAGACGTCAGGGGACGCTACCGGCTGTGCTTCTAGTGGGTGGTACTCCTGTCGAGTACGGAGTGTCAGACTGTCAGTCGTGTGTTTCCGACCTTCAGGTTTGTCGGTGACCGTTGAGCTTCGGTCTTCTCTTCGTAGCACGTGTGTCGGTTTGCGTGCCGTAGAGTCTTGCTTTGTAGAGTACATGGCTTTTCTTTCCGAGGTACTCTCTTACCGCTAGAGTAGTGGTTTCTCGCTTTGCGAGGTAGGGTTCGAGTGATCCCTACTGAGTTTTGTTCCGAGACTCATTCCCTGCGTGTTTTCACCGTGTTTCAGGTGAGACGCCACCTTCGGGGAGCGCGTCAGGAGCGCAGCGTGGTGCGGGTGCCCAGAGATAGTGCCAGAGGTCAGAGCCGGGGTATGCCCCGTGTAGCTGTACTTTTCTTTCTTGTCACTGTACTAGTCGTGGACTGTTGTTGTGGTTTTATTTTGTAGACCATGTAAATTGTTATCTTATTTCCTGCTTATTATCATAACTGTTTAATTTCTGCAATTACTTGTGATAACTATGTAGTTTCCACACCATCCTTTTAACCCTTCCGAGTCTTCGGACTCGTGGGTGGCGGTGCGAGTCTCGGGTTATCAGGCCTTCCCGGTAATCGGATTCTCGGGTCGTTACAGCTACAACTACAGCAGGAACAGCAAACCGGTGGCCGGTCAAAACTCGGCACTACAGCTACTCCTACTGTACCGGAAGGCACCTCGATCACACCGTCGAAGCCACCAAACCACGCTAGTACCGCCTACCGAAGTAACAACACACGGCAACCATGCCGCAGAGGCCTGTCCCCCGGACACAGCCAAGGTGCAACCCCGACCATCCGATCACCCCGCATTACAACGCCCGTCGACGTGGGTCCAACCTCCCCCAACCACGTGTGCACACACAGACCACGCGTCCTAGGTCTGGCCCTCTGACCGGTTTTCCCCCGCAGCCGGACTCTGGCTACGACGAGGGGCCTACGGTAACCGGTCCACAAACCGTCTCGAAAGGTGGGTGCCCGTACACCACTCCCAGGTGAGACCAGCACCACGTACTGGTGGGCTACGACTAGTGGAGGGTCGCTAAAGGAGTAGACTCTCAAGTCACGGAAAACAACTCCCAAGCCCGACAACGTGTGGGAATCACCCCACGCACTAGTCCCGTCACACGGAGACCACGGTCGGAGAAAAGTATGGTTGCCACCCTCATGGGGCAACCCAGGAAGTGGCGGTCCGACCCTGGACCGTCACAGCCAAATGGCGGTCCACTCTAGGGCCGTCACTTGAAAATGGCGGTCTAAGGCAGACCGTCACACGGCCAGGGGGGATAGGGGAAGCGACGCGCCTGCCCTAGTGCGTCGCTTGGAAGGGGCGCACCTAGGCCAGGGCGTCACACGGCGCCCCACACCCTCCAAAACCACAGGGAAAGTAACGCGCCTACCCCGGCGCGTCGCTTGCAAGCAACGCGTCGGGCTCAGTGCGTTACTCACATGTAACGCGCCTAGCCCAGCGCGTCACATGGCCCTTACACTCGGGGTGGGAAGGGAAGTGACGCGCCTGCCCCAGCGCGTCACTAGTAAGTAACGCGCTGGGCCCAGTGCGTCGCTTGGCCCATCCACCTGGGGTAACAACAGGAAGTGACGCACCTGCCCCTGTGCGTTACACGCATGTAACGCGCCTAGCCTGGTGCGTTACATGGCCTGACCCCCAACGGTCAAAAACCAACGGTCGAAACTAGCGGCGGCTTTGCCCTGGCACGTCATTCTCCAAACGGCGGTCAGTCGTAGGGCCGTCGCTGCCCCCTGACCCCAAGAGCTAACACCCAGGAGAAGTAACGCTCCTGCCTAGGGGCGTCACATGCAAGTGGCGGTCACTGGAAGGACCGTCGCTTGCCTCCGAGCACGCTACGGCGGGAAAATCCCAAAAACGCCAACCACGCCCCCGTACCTCCACCGGAGAGGGGGAAAACAAGGGGGAAGACCCCTGGGGACCCCTAGCATGCATCTAAGCCACCAAAACATAGAATCATGGGCTAAAACCATAGATCGGGCGGCTCACCCCCAAAACATGGAAAAACCCCAAAAATGCCCAAACATGCCTCTCTCGGCCTCCCCGCGGCCTACAAACCACGGAAAAGAACGGCGAAGAGCTAGGAAACGTCACCCTACCTCAATGGAGCAAATGCTCTGCCGGATCGTCCACGAATCGCGAAGAACACTTGAAAACCCTCGTTCTTCCTTAAGCTTCCCACGCTCGCCGCACGCCCCCACGACAGCCTCGCCGCCGCCCACGTCACCGCGCCGTCGCCCCGCCGCCGTCTGCAGCCGGAGGGGAGCTCGCCGTGGCCAACCGGGAGGAAGAGAGGGAGAGGGAGGGAGACACGGTGGAGGAGGAAGGAGGAAGAAGAAGATGGTGGGGGAGAGAGAAAAGAAAAAGGGTTTTATAGAAAAACCCGGAAAAACCAGAAAATTCCAAAAATTAGGAAATTACACCCCCACGATCCTCGGAACGTACCGATCGCAACGGTACCACTCGTGCCCGTGTGAACAACCCGGTTCACCCGCAGCGAGCGTCCGAAGAGAAAAGCCGAAACCCGTGCCGGAAATCGGAAATCACGCACGGAAAAAGCCGCGGAACGCCTCCGGGCCTCCGAAACGACTCCGGATCGCGCCGATCCGAACACAAAAGATGTCCGAAACAAAATTTCAGACACAATAGAGCCGAACGCTCCGAAAACCAGATCTGGGACCCACGAAGAAGGATCCGAAAGGTCCGGGATATTACAGCCCTCCCCCCTTAAGGAATTTCGTCCTCGAAATTGAGAACAACCAACGGGGAAAGAAGAGGAAGACTCACTCAAACAGATACGGGAACTGCTGACGCATTTCGTCCTCACGTTCCCACGAAGCCTCACCACCAGAGTGTCGTTGCCACACGACCTTTACCAAGGGAATGACCTTGTTCCGCAGGCGCTGCTCTCGCCTATCCTCCACGCGGATCGGAAACTCTGGGAGAGAAAGATCTGGAGTCACCTCAGGCCAAACGGAAAACTCGAGCACATGAGAGTCATCGGGCATATACTTCCGCAACATCGAGACGTGGAACACGTCATGCACCGACGCCAACTCAGGAGGCAACTGCAACCGGTAAGCAACCTCACCGATGCGCTCCACAATCGCGAAAGGACCAATATAGCGGGGACTCAGCTTCCCACGCCGTCCAAAACGCATCACCCCCTTCATCGGAGAAACTCTCAAGAACACATGATCGCCCACGGCGAACTCGAGGGGCTGCCTCCTACGGTCAGCATAGCTCTTCTGCCGACTCTGGGCCGCCAACATATTCTGACGAACCAGGTGCACAACATCCACACATTGCTGCACCAATTCCGGTCCCGTCAAAACACGCTCACCCACCTCAAACCAATCGAGTGGAGTCCGACAAGGACGCCCGTACAATGCCTCATAAGGAGCCATGCCGATGCTCGAATGATAGCTGTTGTTATAGGCAAACTCCACCAACAGTAGGTGATGTATCCAACTCCCCTGCCACTCCAGGCAGCAGGATCTCAGCATGTCCTCCAAAGTCTGAATGGTCCTCTCAGACTGACCATCTGACTGTGGATGATATGCCGAGCTAAATGCCAACTCCGTGCCAAGAGCTCGCTGGAAACTCCTCCAGAATCTAGAAGTGAAGCGCGGATCCCGATCCGACACGATCGAAATGGGAACCCCATGCAACGGAACGATCCGCTCCACATAAAGACGAGCCAACTTAGACACGCTCCAGCTGACCTTGACCGGTAACAACCGCGTCACCTTCGTCAGCCGATCCACCAGCAACCAAATACTGTCCTGCCCACTCGGGGTCCTCGGTAACCCCACCACAAAATCCGTGGTCACATGGTCCCACTTCCAAGCAGGAACATCCAAGGGCAGGAGAGTACCGCCTGGTCGCTGATGCTCCGCCTTCACCTGCTGACAGATCAGGCACCTGGCCACAAATTCTGCGACATCTCTCTTCATGCCAGGCCACCAGAACTGCCTCCGCAAGTTCCGATACATCTTCGTCGCACCCGGGTGTACAGTGTACCTGCTCCCATGAGCCTCGCGTAACACCGCACGACGAACCTGCTCCTCAGCTGGGACGTACAACCTGCCACGAAACCTCGCAGCACCGTCCTCGCCGAGCTCTACATCAGCCATAGCCAAAATCCGGGGCAACTCAGGGTCCGCATGTTGAGCCTCTGTCACCTGACGACGGATAGCAGGAGTGACAGTCAGACTCGCAAGCACAGCCAACCCTGGCTCCTGGGGAATCTTGAGCCTGAAAGATACCTCGGGCACTTGTTCCCAGAGCCTCCACCTCCTCAACATCAAGGCACTGACCGCAACCTTTCGACTCAAGGCATCGGCGACGACATTCATCCTGCCTGACTGATAAGACAGGGTGAAGTCATAGTCCTTCATGAACTCCATCCAACGCCTTTGCCTGAGGTTCAGGTCCTTCTGCGAGAACACGTACCTCAAGCTCTGATGGTCAGTGAACACCTCGAACTTCTCACCGTACAGATAATGCCTCCAGATCTTCAGCGCGAAGATCACTGCCGCCAACTCAAGGTCATGGGTAGGGTAGTTCTCCTCCTGAGGCTTTAGCTGCCGAGACGCATAAGCCACCACTCTACCATGCTGCATCAGAACAGCACCCAGTCCAACGCCGGAAGCATCTGTACACACCACGAAACCTCCCGATCCAGAAGGCAAAACCAACACCGGAGCCGAGGTGAGCAATCTCTTCAGCTCCCTGAAGCTCTGCTCACACTCCTCGGACCAAACGAAAGGTATATCCTTCCGCGTGAGCCTAGTCATCGGGGTCGCAATGCGGGAAAAATCCTGGATAAACCGACGATAATAACCCGCAAGCCCCAAGAAACTCCGGATCTCCGTCACCGACCTCGGCCTCGGCCATTGCATCACAGCCTCGACCTTGGCGGGATCCACGGAAATGCCATCACCAGAAATCACGTGCCCCAGAAAGTGCACCTCGCTGAGCCAAAACTCGCACTTGCTGAGCTTCGCATACAACTGGTGATCTCGCAACGTCTGCAGTACCACACTCAAATGGTACGCGTGCTCCTCAGCAGACCGCGAATAAACAAGGATGTCATCCACGAAAATGACCACAAACTGGTCCAAATACGGATGAAACACCCTCTGCATCAAGTCCATAAAGGCAGCTGGGGCATTGGTGAGCCCAAACGGCATCACCAGAAACTCATAATGCCCGTACCTCGAACTGAATGCAGTCTTCTCCACATCGGACTCGCGAATCCTCAGCTGATAGTAACCTGACCGCAAATCAATCCGCGAGAACACTCGCGCAGACTGAAGCTGGTCGAACAAGTCATCGATCCGCGGCAACGGATACTTGTTCTTAACGGTCACTTCATTCAGCTGCCGATAGTCAATGCACAGCCGCAGACTACCGTCCTTCTTCTTCACAAACAACACAGGCGCACCCCAAGGGGAAAAACTCGGACGAATGTACCCCTTGGCCAGCAGCTCCTGCAACTGCGCCCTCAACTCTGTCAGTTCAGCGGGGGCCATACGGTAGGGAGCCTTCGCCAAAGGTCCCGCACCAGGTACAACCTCGATCACAAAATCGATCTCCCGCTGGGGAGGTAATCCAGGCAACTCCTCAGGAAAAACATCGGGAAACTCGCACACCACCGCGATGTCCTCGACATCCGGCTCCATCCGGTCAGACACAACCACTGACGCGAGAAAACCCTGACAACCTGAATCAAGCAACCGACGGGCTCGAATAGCAGAGATAAGGAATCGAGAAGAGGTGGAACGGATACCTTGGAAATAGAAGGTCCTCTTGCTCGGATGCTGGAAGTAGACCCTCTTCATCCCACAATCCACCACCGCTCCATAGTCCCGAGCCAATCCATGCCTAGAATCACATCGTAATCCCGAAGCTGCAACGCATACAATCTGCCTGGCATACTCCGGCCATCGATCCACACCGAAACCTGGTCGAAGCAATACGGAGTGACCATAAAGTCACCCGAAGGCAACTCCACCGCCAAATCACAAGACAACTGGGTCACCGGCTCCTCGACGCTCGACGCGAAATCCTCCGAAATAAACGAATGAGACGCGCCAGAATCAAACAAAACCCGAGCCGCACAACCCAAAATCTGAACGGTACCTTCCACGAGCCGCGACGCCAATGCCTCTGCCCTGGTCAAGTGCGTGATCTGGCCTCGAGCCCTCTGCCTGCCTCCCACGCTGGCTGACCTGGGTAGCGGCGGATACTGTCCCTACTGCTGTTGCTGCTGCCTCTGCTGCTGGGGAAACTGCTGCTGCGGCGGTCTCTGTGGACAGTCACGCGCCATGTGCCCTGGCTGGTCACACCGAAAATAGATAATCGGCGCCGTGCACTGCCTGCCTGGGTGGGTCCCACCACACCGTGGACAAGGTCCTCGTGATCCACCCCCTGATCCCTGACGCTGAAAAGGAATCGGCTGCTGTACACTGCCCGATGAAGCTTGTCCCTGATCCTTGGGCTTCTTACGGAAACCCTTCTTCAAGAACTTCTTGACCTTCGAGCTAAAAGACGCAGATCCTGTCACTGAAGCTGCCGATGCCGGTACTCCTGAACCACCCGACGCATGCTGGAAGAAACCCTGCTGCTGGGTAGCCGACGGTTGGCCGCGACCTGACACGGACTGCCCTTGGCTGATCGGTCCTCGAGTCCTCTGCATATCCATCTCCAAGGAAATCGCAACACGAGACGCTGTCTGTAGATCAGTGGCCCCATTCACGATCAAATGGTGCCTCAGCTCCAGCCTCAAGCCCTGTACAAACTGCGTGGTCCTCACCCTCTCATGCTCCATGACATGAGGTGCGTACCAACCCAGCTCGACAAATCGGGCCCTGTACTGCAACACGGACATGTCACCCTGCACCAGCTCCAGAAACTCCCGCATCCGCTGCGTAGCAACGACGTCTGGATAGTACGTACGCTCGAAAGCACTGACAAAGTCACCCCACTCGACCTGCTCAAGTGGACGAAGCTGAAAGGACGTCTTCCACTCGGAAGACCACCACCTCCGAGCCGTACCCTGCAACTGGTTGTAGGCCAACACCACTCTGTCCTCGGCAGTACTTTTCGCAGAACTGAACACCCGCTCCATCTCATCGAGCCAATCACGAGCCGCATCAGGGTCTGCCTGGCCGCTAAAGTAAGGTGGATGGAACTGCATGAAGTCCCTCACTGCTCGGCCCGGCCCACCCCTGACTGACGAGCCCTCAGCAGCCTCTCCGCCAAACTACTGAGACATGAGATGGTACATGCCACGGAAGAAATCCTCGGCCCCCGGAGCTCTCGCAGCATCCGCGGCCTCGGTAGCTCCCGGAACTCTGCTATGCTCCTCCTGGTCCCTCTGGACCCCCTGCTGGATCTCCTGACCTCCAGCCGACTGCCCCTGCTGAGAGCGAGAACTCCTCCTCGGCGCCATCCTCGCTCCTGAAGCACAAGACAGAAAACACGAAAACGGCAATGTCAGAATAAAACACGCGGTGCCCAAGGCCAGCGTCACCTGTACATCATCGCCATGGACTAGTGGACCACTACAATTACCTATGATTCCCATGTAATTCCACAACCGCGCTCTGATACCAGCTGTAACGACCCGAGAATCCGATTATCGGGAAGGCCCGATAACCCGAGACTCGCACCGCCACCCACGAGTCCGAAGACTCGGAAGGGTTAAAAGGATGGTGTGGAAACTACATAGTTATCACAAGTAATTGCAGAAATCAAACAGTTATGATAATAAGCAGGAAATAAGATAACAATTTACATGGTCCACAAAATAAAACCACAACAACAGTCCACGACTAGTACAGTGACAAGAAAGAAAAGTACAGCTACACGGGACATACCCCGGCTCTGACCTCTGGCACTACCTCTGGGCACCCGCACCACGCTGCGCTTGTCACGCCCCGTACTCTATACCGTCGAGGTATTGTCCGCTTTGGCCTACCGGCCTCACGGTTTTATCCCTTTTTAAGGGTGATCGGCTCCAAAATGAGGGACTTCCCGGGCAGGTCACCCATCCCAGTACTACTCCCCATTAAGCACGCTTAACTTCGGAGTTCTTTCCAAGAACTGAGCCGATACTCTAAAAGGCGCCTCGATGATATAGAGTACAACTTATCTATATTTGAGGGTGTTACAATCTACCCCTCTTATATAGGCGACGTCCTCGTCGCTGGGCATATATAGCACGCAATCACGCAATCAAGCCCCCAAGCAGGTAGGACTCTAGAGGTGGCCCCTACAGGCTCAAGAGGTGGCTCCCACTATGTAGCACTTTGCTCCATTACGGACTCAAGAGGTGGCTCCCATAGCGTAGCACTTTGCCCTGCATGGCACTTAGCTCCCACACTTCCGACTGGGGTATTGCTCTGATACCATTCTGTCACGCCCCGTACTCTATACCGTCGAGGCATTGTCCGCTTTGGCCTACCGGCCTCACGGTTTTATCCCTTTTTAACAGTGATCGGCTCCAAAATGAGGGACTTCCCGGGCAGGTCACCCATCCCAGTACTACTCCCCATTAAGCACGCTTAACTTCGGAGTTCTTTCCAAGAACTGAGCCGATACTCTAAAAGGCGCCTCGATGATATAGAGTACAACTTATCTATATTTGAGGGTGTTACAGCGCTCCTGACGCGCTCCCCGAAGGTGGCGTCTCACCTGAAACACGGTGAAAACACGCAGGGAATGAGTCTCGGAACAAGACTCAGTAGGGATCACTCGAACCCTACCTCGCAAAGCGAGAAACCACTACTCTAGCGGTAGGAGAGTACCTCGGAAAGGAAAGCCCTGTACTCTACAAAGCAAGACTCTACGGCACGCAAACCGACACACGTGCTACGAAGAGAAGACCGAAGCTCAACGGTCACCGACAAACCCGAAGGTCGGAAACACACGACTGACAGTCTGTCACTCCGTACTCGACAGGAGTACCACCCAGTAGGAGCACAGCCGGTAGCGTCCCCTGACGTCTTACACCGCACCGCAGGTGAACCGCCTGACGTGGTAGGTCCTACCCGAGGCGCAAACACCGAAAAGTAACTCACAACAAGTGACTAGCTGGGGTCACGCCCGTCGACGTGGGTCCAACCGCCCCCAACCACGTGTGCACACACAGACCACGCGTCCTAGGTCTGGCCCTCTGACCGGTTTTCCCCCGCAGCCGGACTCTGGCTACGACGAGGGGCCTACGGTAACCAGTCCACAAACCGTCTCGAAAGGTGGGTGCCCGTACACCACTCCCAGGTGAGACCAGCACCGCGTACTGGTGGGCTACGACTAGTGGAGGGTCGCTAAAGGAGTAGACTCTCAAGTCACGGAAAACAACGCCCAAGCCCGACAACGTGTGAGAATCACCCCACGCACTAGTCCCGTCACACGGAGACCACGGTCGGAGAAAAGTAAGGTTGCCACCCTCATGGGGCAACCCAGGAAGTGGCGGTCCGACCCTGGACCGTCACAGCCAAATGGCGGTCCACTCTAGGGCCGTCACTTGAAAATGGCAGTCTAAGGTAGACCGTCACACGGCCAGGGGGGATAGGGGAAGCGACGCGCCTGCCCTAGTGCGTCGCTTGGAAGCGGCGCACCTAGGCCAGGGCGTCACACGGCGCCCCACACCCTCCAAAACCACAGGGAAAGTAACGCGCCTACCCCGGCGCGTCGCTTGCAAGCAACGCGTCGGGCTCAGTGCGTTACTCACATGTAACGCGCCTAGCCCAGCGCGTCACATGGCCCTTACACTCGGGGTGGGAAGGGAAGTGACGCGCCTGCCCCAGCGCGTCACTAGTAAGTAACGCGCTGGGCCCAGTGCGTCGCTTGGCCCATCCACCTGGGGTAACAACAGGAAGTGACGCACCTGCCCCTGTGCGTTACACGCATGTAACGCGCCTAGCCTGGTGCGTTACATGGCCTGACCCCCAACGGTCAAAAACCAACGGTCGAAACTAGCGGCGGCTTTGCCCTGGCGCGTCATTCTCCAAACGGCGGTCAGTCGTAGGGCCGTCGCTGCCCCCTGACCCCAAGAGCTAACACCCAGGAGAAGTAACGCTCCTGCCTAGGGGCGTCACATGCAAGTGGCGGTCACTGGAAGGACCGTCGCTTGCCTCCGAGCACGCTACGGCGGGAAAACCCCAAAAACGCCAACCACGCCCCCGTACCTCCACCGGAGAGGGGGAAAACAAGGGGGAAGACCCCTGGGGACCCCTAGCATGCATCTAAGCCACCAAAACATAGAATCATGGGCTAAAACCATAGATCGGGCGGCTCACCCCCAAAACATGGAAAAACCCCAAAAATGCCCAAACATGCCTCTCTCGGCCTCCCCGCGGCCTACAAACCACGGAAAAGAACGGCGAAGAGCTAGGAAACGTCACCCTACCTCAATGGAGCAAATGCTCCGCCGGATCGTCCACGAATCGCGAAGAACGCTTGAAAACCCTCGTTCTTCCTTAAGCTTCCCACGCTCGCCGCACGCCCCCACGACCGCCTCGCCGCCGCCCACGTCACCACGCCGTCGCCCCGCCGCCGTCTACAGCCGGAGGGGAGCTCGCCGTGGCCAACCGGGAGGAAGAGAGGGAGAGGGAGGGAGACACGGTGGAGGAGGAAGGAGGAAGAAGAAGATGGTGGGGGAGAGAGAAAAGAAAAAGGGTTTTATAGAAAAACCCGGAAAAACCAGAAAATTCCAAAAATTAGGAAATTACACCCCCACGATCCTCGGAACGTACCGATCGCAACGGTACCACTCGTGCCCGTGTGAACAGCCCGGTTCACCCGCAGCGAGCGTCCGAAGAGAAAAGCCGAAACCCGTGCCGGAAATCGGAAATCACGCACGGAAAAAGCCGCGGAACGCCTCCGGGCCTCCGAAACGACTCCGGATCGCGCCGATCCGAACACGAAAGATGTCCGAAACAAAATTTCGGACACAATAAAACCGAACGCTCCGAAAACCAGATCTGGGACCCACGAAGAAGGATCCGAAAGGTCCGGGATATTACACGTATCTATCTCGATCCCTTATTATGTGCATGATCGCTCCTGAATCCATAATCCATTCAGAAAATGCTCGAGCAACTAATACATGCAAACAAACATATATGCACATTAGAGAGCTAGGGATTTGGGGTACCTTTTTCAGCTCAGTGCAGTCATGAGTGATATATCCCAAATTTCTACAGTTGTAGCACTTGACTTTCATCTTATCTCTCTTCCCACCACATTGACTCTTACAACACTTCGGTGTCTGCCATGCCTTTTAAGTAGATGGATTGTGAGATCCCTCACATTTGAAGCCCTTCCCTAGACCATTCCTACCCTAGCATCTACTTCACCGAACGACTGGGTAGTGGCGTGAACAACCTCATTGCGCTCTGCCTCCAACTCCACATGACGAGAAATATCAGGCTGATTTTTAATATTCTCGTTGTGAGTAAGAATTTACTTCATGTATGTCTAGGAATCCGCCATGGATATGATCACGATTTACACATGTTGTTTATCTATTAGATCATTTCATGTTGCCTTTAAGTCGCAGATCATGCTGACCATCACCCTAAGATGCTTAGTCATGGTCTGACACGGATGCTTTCAGTAGGTCTCAAGACTATAAAGTAGAGTGTAACGACCCGAGAGTCCGATTACCGACTCGAACCGCCACCCACGAGCTCGAAGACTCGGAAGGGTTAAAAAGGAGTGTGGAGGCACAAAGAAATATGAAGTAAAGCAGGATAATTCAACAATTAATAGAAATAAATAAACAACTACTACAACAACAGAGTTCAGTCCAACAGAAAGTACAGTCTAAAGCAGTAAAACGTATCACATGCCGAGTGAACACTCGGCCCAGCGAGTTGGTGACTGAGAACCTCCGTACCGCACCCTCGAACCTCGAGGAAGAACCGCCACACCTGAAAAGTAGGTAATGAGTCTCCAAAACAGAGACTCAGCGGGGATCTCGCTAAACCCCAACCGGAAACAACGACGGTAGCGGAAAGGAAAACTGCAACGACAGCAGGAACAGCGAACCGGTGGCCGGTCAAAACTCGGCACTACAGCTACTCCTACTGTACCAAAAACACACCCCGATCTCACGGTCGGGGGCTACCGAACTACACTAGCACCACTTACCGAAGTAAAAGCCCATGGCAACCACGCCGTAGAGGCCTGTCTCCCAGGACACGGCCAACCTGGACACGCCGTCCAAGGTGCATCCCTGACCACCTGGTCACGGGTACCGCACAATAAGACGCAACCGCGGTAAAGCTACTAGCACCAGTCTCACGGTGGGGAAATCGACACACACGTCACGGCGAAACAACCTGGACTCAACGGTCAACACGACCGAAAATCCGAAGGTCGAAGTCACGGAAACTGACAGTCTGTCACTCCCGACTCGACAGGAGTACCTCCCACTAGAAGCACAGTCGGTAGCGTCCCCTGACGTCTTACACCGCACCGCAGGTGAACTGCCTGACGTGGTAGCGCCTACCAGAGGCACGAACACCGAACAAGTAACCACAAAGCAAGTGACTAGCTGGGATCACGCTCGTCAGCGTGGGTCCAATCGCCTCCAACCACGTGTGCACACATAGACCATGCGTCCCAGGTCTGACCTGTAACTGGTTTTTCCCTCAGCCGGACTCTGGCTGCAAGACGTGGGGTCCGACGGAAACCAATCTAAAAACCGTCCTCAGGGTAAGCCCGTCCACCTACTCCCAAGTGGGACCAGCACACGCGTACTGGTAGGCTACGACTAGTGGAGGGTCACTGAAGGAGTAGACTCTCTAGTCAACGGAAAATAACGTCCAAACTCGACGAAGCACGGGGACCGTCTCACGTACCAGCACCGTCGCACGGTGACCACAGTCGGAAAAGAAATGGGACTCACAGTCCACGGGCCACGCACCCGGCCACGCAGAAACGTAGAAGCACAGTTCCCAAGGCAGCTCACAGGCCGCCAAACTGAATCCCACTCTCAGGGAAAAGCGGGAACCCTCCAGCCCTAGGTTGGGCAACTAGACTCGCAATCCAAGGCTTTACTCATGGCCCACACGGAAATCACAGAAGCACGATTCCCAGGGCAACGCACAAGCTGCCACGCCGATAACTAGACTCACAATCCAAGGCCAAACACATGGCCCACTCGGGAATCACCTCCCAGGAAAACTCACGGCATGCGGGGGAGACCCCACCGCACACACCGATACACGGTGACTCGGTCAAGCGTAACACAAAAGCCCGGCACATGAGGAGTCACCCGGACTCTCAAATCTACGGGCATGCTAAACGAGGTAACACGGTCTTCTCGACACCCTCAAAACACTGACACATAATCCCCCGGGTGTCTGGGGCATTCACGAGACCGCAAGTCAACCACTGGGTCGCAACCGGGTCGACTAGGAACCTACACAATGCGAAACGATCGAGGCAAGCACGAAGGACCACTTCGGCACAACACAGTGCCTGGCAGTCTACCTTTGGGCCGTCACAGACCGTAACGGTCCAAGGCTAGACCGTCACAACACTCTAACGGTGTTGACACCCGTTTTTTACCGATGAATCGAATCAGTTCCTGCGTCTCAGTTATTGATGTACCGAACAGTCAATCACATGAAAGATTATTCCTCTGGCAGTATTTTGGGCTCTTCCCAGCAAAGAAGGCCTCCCTCCCTCTCATTGGATTTAACGGTCTGTTATAAACCATTTTTTTCAATAGAACGGTCCCCACTGGGCCGTTGTGTTCCGCTGCCCCGGGTTATTTGTATCTAGTGATACGCTTTGTATAGCGGCTCCATTCCAACCGTTATAGTCAATATAGCGGTCGTCCCTGGGCCGTCATTGTTTGCCGACAAGAAAAGGGTTCAGAGGCCCGACAGTCGGTCATAGCCACGTGCTTCACGAAAAGTTGTTTGTCTGGGCGTTGACTCCTCTTTACGTATAACGGTTTTTCCAGGACCGTCATGTATATTGAACGGCCCCTCCCAGACCGTCATACATGTTTAGCGGCCTTCGTAAGACCGTCATTGTTAAGGCCACCCAGATTAGACCCCCGTGATTCCAGGCGGATTAAGAGGAGAATGTCGTTGGCAATATTGACACGATGCTCTCATTTACCGGCCTTTGACCGACCGTCATTCCCCTTAACCCCTGATTAAGCTCGAAGCCCTGGGCTCTATATATATAGCTCACGGGTTCTGACGGAAAAGGGGGGGACCATCACGAAGTGCTGTCGAACTCCATCGCCAAATCTCATACAGCGTCCGTTCTGACAGAGGAAAGGGGGGGACCATCACGAAGTGTTGTCGAATTCCATCGCCAAATCTCATACAGCATCCGCCCGTTCGTCAGGGAGTGGGGGCCTTCTACATCCCTCGCAGGCCCCCGGTGCAGGGAACTTCACGCTTCATGTTTCTGTGTTTCTAGTCCTTCTCTGTTTGCTCACCACACACACGTCTTTTCTCCACTGCATCACACATCACATACATCATTTCGTTGGCATTTATTATCTTTCCTACTGTTTCCGGCGCCCTAAACGGGGTTTCAAAACCTCCAGGTATCGCCGGGCCATGTTCTTCCTTTGCTTTATTTCAATTAGTACACCTACTACACTATCATTTAGCTAATCTCCGTTTATCTGTGTGTTTCACCGTTTGCTTTCAGGTCAGCAACCAAAAGCACGAGGCCCGCACCTTCTGGCCGGCCAGGAGGAGTGGAGGAACGGACCCGCATTCTCCCGTAGCTTCCGAGTCCCGGCGCTTTCACCGGGTGGCGATCACGGTCAACAGCTTCATCTTTCCTCCTGTTTTTTATCTCTTCAATATTATTTAACTCGAGGAGGAATAACATATCAACACCTCTCCTTTTTTGGCGATCACGGTGGGACTTCTGATGCCCGTCGTGCTTCTGGTTTGCTGACCAATCTCTGTCTCTGTGAAGTTCAGCGGTTCTGTATCAGCCGTCATTCTGTGTACAACGGTTCTCTTCCAGCCGTCGTTATCTGGTATTCTCCGCAATTATCACTGCCGTGCTCTGCTCATTTAACGGCCTTCATAGTGCCGTCATACTTGTGTAGCGGTCATCATCAGGCCGCCATTCCCGTTCTGCAGCTCTGTACTTTAGCGGCTCTTCCAGAGCCGTTATAGTCATTTCCGCGGTCTCCAGTAGACCGTTATTTTGGCGCAGAGTCTGCGGCTGGCACTTGTTATCCCTAATTGTTGTTCCCAGCATTGGTCCCCCTGCTGTCCACTTGTTATTTTCTATCATATTATTGATTGCTTCATGATTTTATCATTTGATTTCATATGTGATTGCTAGATTTCTAGGTTAGGCTTTGCATGCACTCCGGTGCACCTAGGATCATTCACTTCATACTGTAGTTGCATTTCCTACCGAAGTAGGATTTCCTCTCGTCTCCATATTCCTTGGAGCCGACTAGGGAATCTTGCCGAGGACCTCCGTAAGCCCCCGTGAGCCGTGGATTCCCACACGGACGCCGGGCCGGTTGTACCATCGCCACACCGTGTCTAGGTTCCGCATACGTGGAGAGTGATCCCCCTTAGAGTCAGCCAGTTCCCCCATCATACCGTTATTAGGCTCCCAAGTGTCCGAGCGAACTCTACATTTTAATCAAAACACTAAGCCTAAGAGAAAAGAATTCTGAAAACTTGCGGTATCATTCAAAGTGTGTGCATACTTGGTTGACTCCCTTCTCGTCTCCACCTTTCATTGTGTGATTGTTTTGCTTCTACTTGTGTACTTTGGTCTTAAGTCTCTCTAGTTTGTGCATCCCATTGCATGCAGCATTGTTCCCCTCCCTCGGGATCATCTCCTAGGGACGGTTCTCTACTCTCCCTCTATTGCAACCCTTTATTCAACTCATCATCATCCAGCATGTCTTCTTTCGGGTCCATCCCCGCCCGCGAGGATTCTCTTCCTCAGGGGCTCCTCGAGGACGTCTCCGGGGTCGCCTCCTCCCTGAATGGGGAGGGGTTCGTCTTTGTTCCCCCTTCCTCCATCGCTGAGGTTGCGCCACCCACGCTCCCTCAGTTTGGCTCCCCTTCGGCGAGCCAACTACTCCAACTCATGTCCCAACTTGACCAGGATCAACTCCAGATATTCAAGCAAGCCCTCGGGGCAGAGGTCCCGCCCGCTGTAACCCTTCCTGTCTCTTCCACCCATCCTGCTGAGAGGTCCGGAGCACCGTCTGTTGCCCCAGTGGACCATACCCCTCTTCGCCCACAGGTCCTCCAGTTTCCAATATATCAATCTGGCCAGGCTTCTACCTCAGCCCACCCTCCTGCAGACAAAGGGAAGAGTCAAATTCCCTTATCTCCTCGTGCTAGTGCCCACGCGGCCGTCTCATCAGCACCACCGGCCCCTCTGGCCCAAGTGGATTCTACTCGGCTGCAGCCCGGAATAGCTCAACTCGCTTACGCTGATGTGGGTCCTTTTTGGACTCAACATCCATCTTACGGGCTCATGGCCCCCACTATCCATCCGGCTGTCTCCCATTATCCCTCGGCTTCTACTGTCCATCCAGCTGCCTCTCACTACCCTTCAGTTCCACCTCAAGTCCCTCTACCTCAACAAGGAAGTGACGATCGCTTGGCAGTTCTCCAACAGCAGATCGATCTCCTCAATAAGAGGGTTGGCCCACCATCCTTCGCAGATGCTCTCACTCCTAATTTCCGGGACATCCGATTCCCTTCTCAGTCAGAGCTCCCGACATACCGAAAGTACAACGGGAACGGCAACCCGTTCATCCACATCAAGGAATTCCTGTACGAGTCGGGACCATACCAGCATGACGATCACCTCCTTGCATATCTATTCCGGCGATCCCTGGACGGGGTGGCACTCGAATGGTTTTACGCTCTGCCACTGGAGGAGGTTGGGAGCTTCAAGACGATCAAGGAGAAATTCGTGCAAAGATTCCAAGATCGGGTCGGACCCGAATACTCATTCACGGACTTAGTGGCCGAGAAGATGAAAGCTGATGAAGACTTCGCTACCTATGCCGATAGGTGGAGGCAGATAGCCTCCCGTGTGCCCGGGCAGATTCCGGAAGAAGAAAAGATCAAACTGCTCATTTCTAATGCAACCCCTCTCTTCCGGAATGTCCTAATGTTGAATGACATCACCAGTATGCATCAACTGTACAGTCGGGCCCGGTTTATCCAGACCCAGTTTAAGGACTCCCCCATTCATTCTCTCTTCGAAGCCCAGAAGCCCAAGAGTTCCAGAAAACCACAGGGCCCTGTTACCGAGGGAGTCCAAACAAACGAGCAGGTGCAGGTAGTTAGCCAGACTGCCACCTCCCACTTCCCCCAGCAAAGCAACCCCCATTTCTCCGCATCACCTCGCCCTTCCTTTCCCACGCAGCAACACCCTCAACAACAATCTCCGCCACCACCACAACAGCCCCAGCAACCACTGCAATACCATAACACTCCCCCGCCTGCTACCTACGCACCTGCTCGTCCGGTTGCTAAAAGAGCCAACTATCCTCCTCTCCCAGAGACGCTCACTAATGTCTTTGCAGCGCTGATGCATACTGGCGATTTACAATTGCCACCTGAGCGCCCGAACATGAATCCGGCCGCCGATCTGTCCCGATATTGTGTATATCACCGGCAGCCGGGGCACACCATTGAGAGGTGTTATCATTTTAGGGACCTGGTATACGACCTGCACGAAGGTCACAGGATCGATTGGGCTCAGATGAGGAAGCTGATTGAAGATCTGAGAAGAGGGCCAGCAAGGCCGCAACAGGCAGCACCACAGCAACAGCAGTTTCAGCAACAACCTCAGCAATTCCAGCCACAGCAGCCACAGCAACAGCAGCAGCAGCCAAACTTAGGGATCCACCAAAATCCCATGCCAGTACATGCACCCGCTCCTCAACAACAACAGCAGCCGCCGGCACCGGCCCAAGTCAACATGTTACGCCACCCGGCTCCTGACGCAGGGTGGACCATTGACGATCCCGCACACCTGTTAACCTTACGCCACATCCCTACGCACTCTACCTCACCCGCCGTCTTTTCCATCCTTCGGCCTTCCATGCCTTCCACAACTTCCCCCGTCATCCATCCTTCCACCATACTTACCACTCCGAGAAGCCATATTCTCTCGCCTATCCCCCCACAACATTATACTTCCCCACCTACTATACCTTCCACTATCTTGTCCACCAATCACTGCAGTCCACTAACCGCCCCTTTACCTCACCCATCGCCCATTTTACCTTCACCACAACCTTCGCTTACTATGCCTATCATATCCCCCATCACCAAGACTGCCATCCCTTCCATTCTCATTCACCCCACTGGGTCAAGCGGGAGCCCACCTACAGCCATGCCAGCACAAAACCTTGCCCTCAGGAGCGGGCGGTTATTTCAAAGGACTTACCCCTCTACCAGTGCACCTCCCCAAATACCCTCCATCTCAGCATCAGCAGCACAAGACAATGAAGTTGACCCCGCGCCCGGTTCCACATACGACCTGTTGCAACATCTTGACCGGATGCCGGCAAAGATCTCTGTCTTGGAGTTGATCAGACGTTCACCTCTACACCAAGAAGCATTAAGGACGTTTCTGCAAAAGGTCATAGTGAACGAAGATGTGGCGGTAGACAGCTTGCCGTCAGTGTTGGCTACTGTTACCAAGGGGCCCGCTATCACATTCTCTGAGGCCGAACTCGCGCCCCCTGAAGCACGCCAAATGCCGCTATGCGTCACCATCACCTTGAACCAGGTAGTGGTAGACTCAGTGCTAGTGGACACTGGGGCTTCAATAAATGTTTGTCCATTAAGTACTCTGCGTGCCTGCAACATTTCTGAAAGTATGCTGAAGCCGACACCGACAACCATTGCCGCCTATGACAATTCCAGAAGGGCATGTCACGGGGTCATCACATTACAGGCTGAGCTAGGGCCGTTACAAATAGAGGTGGAATTCTACGTCCTAGACATAGATCCGATGTTCAAGGCTATTCTGGGTCGTCCATGGATAAATGCTCTGCAAGCGGTACCTTCCACCGCCCATCAGTGCCTGAAATTCTCCTTCCAGGGGCGGGTGGTCAAAGTCAAGAGTGTTTCCACCGTCCAGGCAGTGGACGCCATCACTGACCAGGTTCTCCCCACTCTATGGCCGAGCAATAGGCCAGTATTGTCAGTCATGGACATAAATTACCCATGGGCTTATGCGGCAGGCAAACCCATTACAACACGCAAGAATGCCGGAGCTAAGCCTAAACCCAAAAATTCTAAAGGCTGGGACATGATCATGAAGCTAGGCTATCAGCCAGGCCTTGGTCTCGGCGCGCGGTTACAGGGAAAGGCCAAACCCATCTCTGAAAGCAAGAAGATGGGTCGTCGGGGCTTAGGCTATCATAACACTACCATTCAGGCAGATTCTGGGCCACTAACCTGGGACTACCGGCAACACTTTGTAAAGGGTCCACTACAGCCCGGCACCGCAAATAAGCCACAACCCAAGGAAGAAAAGAAAGATGCTCCCATTGTTAATATTGTTGCTGACCCACCGCCGCCTCTGCAGGGGTTGGTGGGAGATCTTGAAGATTATTTTGCTGAAATGTCAAGTCTGTTTACTGATCCAGCCACTCAAATGAAGGAGACAGAGATGCCCATGGTTAGGCATGCTCTGATAAGGCCACAGAAGATACAAGAGGCAGGAAGCTCCGACATTTCCTTCTTTATTCCTCCTGCTCATTTGGCCTCAACAGTTTACCCAAACTTTGTGATTCGATCCCCTCCAATACTGGTCAAACCGTGTTTCACGGGGAGACCGTCAAAAATTCTATTCATTCCCTCCAATTGCGGGCACTGTCCGCCCATTGATCTACTCGATCTATCTTCACCTCCTTCTCCTAATCCCCGAGTTCACGGGATGTGGTTCTCCCCCGATACCTTCTCTCTCTCTTTCCTCAATTCTTCACAAAACAACTCCTTCCTCTGCCTCCACCTTCTGATTCTGATTCTTCTTGCTCTCTTCTGGTAGTAGAAGATACCCAAAAAAAAACGTCAACTTTCAAACTTACATTTCAGTCGAAGACTATGCTGTCTTCTGCTCATCCACTCCCCAGGGGCACCAAACCCCTGCTCCTTTTCCACTAGATTTTCTGTCTCCTAGGGTAGATGTACAGGTAGTTGAGTCTCCTAGGTTAGTCGAGTCAGTCAGGGTAGAAGCATGTTCTCCCTTAGATAGCCCATCCACCTCTGCAACGCCACCACTGGCATGTCACTCCCGTTCCATTCCTGATAGGTTCCTACAGGATCTGGCCTTGAGATGCCAGGCCCTCCTCAGATGCCCAGAATTCATAGCCACCACCGTCTCTTTAAAAGAGGATGAGGATTCAGAAGGCCGGGTGTGGAGCAATGACGGACTAGGAGTGTATGAAATTGTAGACGAGAAAGACCCAGCGGATGATGAGGAAAGTGATGTGGAGGACATTGCTGACCTATACGCACAAGGATTGAGAAGATTCGACGAACCCTCGTCAGCAGTGGATGAACCCACTAAAGAAATCAATTTAGGAACCGAAGAGGATCCCAGGCCCATATCTATTGCAGCTGATCTCCCTCCTAAGGTAGAAGAGGAGCTCATCAAGGTTTTGAGAGAGTACAGCGATTCTTTTGCCTGGTCCTACGAGGACATGCCGGGTCTCGACCCCGCTTTAGTGGAACACAGGTTAATCTTAAAGCCAGGGGCGATTCCTGTTAAACAAAAGCTCAGAAGATTCCACCCACATATGGCCTTGAGAATGAAAGAAGAGGTGGACAAATTACATAAGGCCAGATTCATCAGGGTTGTGCTTTATCCACAGTGGGTGGCCAATATAGTCCCGGTAATAAAAAAGGATGGCAAAGTCAGAATTTGTATTGATTTCAGGGACTTAAACAAAGCATGTCCGAAAGACGATTTCCCGCTTCCTCACATCGATGTTTTGGTAGATAATACCGCTGGGTTTGAGGCTCTCTCGTTCATGGACGGGTATTCAGGATACAACCAAATCCGTCTTGCTCTAGAAGATCAAGAGAAAACCTCCTTCACCACGCCTTGGGGCACCTACTGCTATGTCGTCATGCCATTTGGATTGAAGAACGCAGGTGCTACCTATCAACGGGCAATGGTGGCCATCTTCCACGACATGATGCACGTCTACATGGAGGCCTATGTGGATGATATTCTGGTGAAGTCGAGGACAAAAGAAGAACACCCCGCCATTTTAGCCAAAGTGTTGCAAAGGGCTAGGGAATACCAATTGAAGATGAATCCTAAGAAATGTGTCTTTGGAGTCGCATCCGGGAAATTACTTGGGTTCATGGTTAGCAAACGAGGGATTCAGATTGATCCTAATAAGGCAAAGGCCGTAATGGAAATGCCACCGCCTAAGAATCTTAAGGAGCTTCGTGGTCTGATTGGGCGTTTGCAGTTCGTTAGAAGATTCATATCTCAACACTCTCAAAGATGCCGCCCATTCTACGACTTATTAAAGGCGGGGGCCGAGTTTAAATGGAACGAACAATGTCAGAAGGCCTATGAGGAGCTTAAGGTTTATCTGTCCAACCCTCCTGTCTTGCAACCTCCTGTCCCCGGAAAGCCTTTGATCCTATACATTTCTGTCGCTGAGGATTCCCTAGGTGCTGTCCTGGCACAAGTGGATGATGAAGGAAGAGAGAGGGCAGCATATTATCTCTCCCGATTGTTCAATTCTGCCGAATCCCGGTACACTGCCATGGAGAAGACTAGTGCAGCATTGGTATGGGTAGTTCAGAAGTTAAAACACTATTTCCTAGCCCATGAGGTAAGGTTGATCTCTAGAATGACCCAATCCGCTACCTCCTCGAGAAACCCGTCCTCTCTAGTCGATTAGCTCGCTGGCAGAGCTTTCTCTCTCAATTTGATATCACCTTCGTCGTCCAGAAGGCCATCAAGGGGTATGCTATTGCTGAGCATCTTGCTCATTCTCCTATCCCCTACACTGATTCAATCCAGGACGAATTCCCTGATGAACACCTTGCAGTTATCTCTCATCCGCCTCCCTTTTGGTCTCTACATTTCGATGGCGCGCTCAATTCCCAGGGCCGTGGCATCGGCGCTGTCCTCCTTACTCCCGAAGGTATCACCGTCCCTTTTGCCTACCAGCTCTCTTTCTCTGCCACCAACAACATAGCCGAGTATGAGGCTCTCCTAGCTGGACTAAAGCACGCCTATCTCTTAGGCGCACGATACCTCAACATCATGGGAGATTCTCAATTGGTGCTGCGTCAAGTTCTGTCAACTTATCGCACCCGTGACCCCAAACTAAAGCCATATCAAGATTTGGTCACACTCTTGGCTAGACAATTTAGCAAACTCATCTACGTTCATGTTCCCCGATCTCAAAATATTCTTGCTGATTCATTAGCATCTCTCGCTTCCTCTTTATCCTTCTCCCTTAGTCGTTCCACTGAGACCATTGTGGTCCAACGGATGGACGCTCCCTCTCTGCAAGATCCTTGGTTTGCTAACCTTAGGAAGATTATGGAAGAGAAAGCGGCTAAAGAAGAGGTTAAGGAAGTATCCTTAGCAGAATTGGAAGAAATCTTGGACGAAGATGAGTTGCCATGGTTCCATGAGATTGAGCAATATTGTCGGGATGGTTCTCTCCCGGAGGAAGCCAATGCGACACAAAGAAAAGCCATCAGAAGAGTCGCCTCGAGGTATACAATCGTTGCAGGAGAATTGTACAGGCGCGCTCTCAATGGAGTTCTGATGCGGTGTTTAGATGACGATGAAGCTTGGAAAGTAGTGGAAGCTGCTCACTCCGGTGAATGTGGAGGTCACGTGAATGGACAGGCATTGGCTAAGAAGATCCTTAGGCAGGGCTACTACTGGCCAACCCTAGAGGAAGATTGCTCTACCTACGTCCGTAGGTGCCTTCAGTGCCAGCTCCATGCTGACAAAATCCACGCCCCTGCTTCATCTCTTCGCCCACTATCCGCCCCATGGCCTTTCTCCATGTGGGCCTTTGATATTGTCGGTCCGTTAGGTGACCCTAACGCCCAAGTAAAACAGAAATCCTTCATCCTCACCGCTACAGAGTATTTCACGAAGTGGGCGGAAGCTGAAGCCTATGCAGAGATCAAAGCTACCACAGTTTGCCGCTTCATCACAAAGAACATCATCTCGCGGTTCGGGGTACCAAGCGACATTGTCACCGACAATGGGCCACAATTTGTGTCTCAAGAACTCCAGGACCTCTGTAAGAAATTTGGTATTGCATTGCATCATTCATCACCATATTATCCACAAGGCAACGGTCAAGCCGAAGCCACCAATAAAACCCTTCTTAAAATCATCAAGAAAACGTGTGAATCCCACCGGCACGCTGATTGGGCTGATAAATTGATAGACGCTCTATGGGCTTATCGCACCTCTGTCCGAACTCCCACAGGGCAGACTCCCTTTGCCCTCACCTATGGGATGGAGGCGGTACTCCCGTATGAGATTCTCATCCCTTCCCTAAGAGTGCAGCTAGATAAGGAACTTAATCTCGACGAGCGTCGAGAGGCGTTACTAGCACAGCTGGAACTGTTAGATGAGAAGAGGTTAAATGCGGCCAATCACGCTTCTGTTTATCAAAAGCGGGTCTCACGTCATTTTCAAAAGAAGGTAATCGAAAGAAAGTTTGAAATAGGTAATATGGTTTTGAAAAGGAAATTCATCCGAACAGGTGGTCCAAGGGCTAAGTTGCAGCCAAACTGGGAAGGGCCGTTCGTCATCAAGGAAGTCTATCCAGGTAATGCCTATCGGTTGACGAACTCAGAAGGAGAAGAACTGGCAAATCCGTGGAACGGGTTATATCTCAAACGCTTCTATCCCTAAAAAAGAGTCTAACCACGTGCTTCCCTAGCAATGCAAGCTTCCCCTGTTCATAAGAATCACTGAGAGAAGCTGAACACACAAACACGACCCTTTGGTCCTGTCCCCAGTTCCGCCAAACACCGTTTCCCGGGGCCACACTCTGGAGGAAAGTTGTAGTCCCTGTACGTTTCTTGCTTCGGCTGAACCCAAGAATGAGGAGTAAATAAGGAGGCGATGCCTGACCTGGGTACCCTAATACGAGATAAGTCTCAAATAGGGGCAGTTCGTTATGACCTGAAGCCACAAGAAAAAGAAAGAAAAAGAGAGAAGAAGAACAAAAAGAAAAAAATGAATAAATGAAAATATTTGGGAAATTGGAACAACTAGGCATAGCAAGAATGACAAATGTGGTGGCTTAAGGTTCGATGACGAACACCAAAACCCCGACACAACAGACCGAAGCTTTGAGGGGCACCCAGGAAAGAATTCAAGTCTTAAAAACTCACATGACGGGTGTAAGCTTGTCTCCATAATCTTTTTCTTTTCAGGACAAAGCTGAGTACCCTGGGGGTGGCCCTGGCAGAACACCGTCAGGCAAATAAAAGTTCGGGCCAGGAGGGTCCCTTCAATCACACGCCAATCTCAGGAGGAATCCTCAGGTTACGAGGGAGGCATGTCTTGTTACGGAAGCATCGGTTTTCAAAACCCAAAACAATGAATATTTCAAAATCCAAAAACATTGAATATTTCAAAATCCAAAAAAAAATCAAATATTTCAAAATCCAAAAGACAACAAATATTTCAAAATCCAAAAAACAACAAATATTTCAAAATCCAAAAACAACAAATATTTCAAAATCCAAAAACAACAAATATTTAAAACCCAAAAACATTGAATATTTCAAAATCCAAAAATATTGAAAACATTAAAAAAAAATCCAAAAATATTCATGACTTGCATTCATGGCATGCATGCATTGCATTGTTATCATTTCTCTTTTCCTTCGCTTATTTAATAAGGCTTGCCCCTTGACCAAAAATCAAGCACTGGTTACCTCCGCACTTGTCACAAGGCAAGGGGCTAAGCCTAAAACAGATTTAACCTGTTTCATTGCTAATACTGTGCAGGACGATGGAGCAAGAAGACGAAGTAACAACAGAACAACTGCAAGGGGCAAAATCAGTCACTCCAACTTTTATTCCTGATACAAACAATTCTCACTCTCAAACAAGGCACTCTCACTTATCAAGCATCATAAAAAGGAAGGAAAGTACAATCACTCAATCCTCCGCTGGGCATTCCCGCAGGGGCACATCTCTCTCAGTTCTCTGATATACGCCTGGCGAGTCTCGGTCGCCTCTTCCACCTCTGCTGGCAAGGCACGCACCTTGCTGATTCCCCACATCGCTAGTGCACTCCTCACACTCTGCTCATCGTGCTCAGTGCCAATCTGTCTAGCCTGAAGAGAAGGGAAGTGCGACAACGGAGGAAGCAGGGTCCGCGGTACCCCGACCTGCAAATGGCACCTGTGTGGATAATACACGGCCAGTACGGTATCACTCACTAGCCTCAAATCCAGACCCTGTCCTCTGGGCAGTCTGATCTCCGTAGTCACCAAGAAGTTAGGCCGCATCACGAACCTCTCCACGGGTAGCCGACTCAGGTACCTGCGCCATTCTTCTCTGGTCCGCATATCCCCCGTACGGCACTCCACCTGCGAAGAGAAACCAAACCCGCCACCGATAAAGAAAGTGGATGGCTCCCGAAGATCCTACTCTCAGTCTCTATGCCTGCCCTAGGGATAAACTTCAGTCTCACGCCCACCCAACACTCTAAGAGAATCATAGAACCAAACAGTGGACCACTCAGGGCAGCAGAGCTAAGCCCTTCATAAAAATAGGCTAAGATAGCCTGGGAAATAGAAAGCCCTCTCCATAAACCACTGATGGTGCTAAGGACGGGAAGATCTAGCACGTGGTCGGCTGACGGAAAGAGGATAGCACCACACAAGCAAATGGATACAGCCTTGGCAATAGCCTCATGCCACCCGCATTTGTTCTTACAATGTGCCACCACCCACTGGCTGAGAGGAAGAAGGTGAATATGACGGGCTCCCACAAAGGTCTTGATCTCACTCGGGTCTTCTATGAACTCGCTAAAGATGGCAACTGGATCTATAGGGGCAACTGTGTGACACACTAGATCCTCCTCCCCAACCCTAGACTTAGGGAGAGACAGATAAGCCTCTACTTCCTCTAAAAGGACGGTGGCCTCAAAGGATGGAAAGATAAAAGTGTGGGTCTGTGGGTGCCACATTTCTACAAGGGCTGAAATACTGTGCCAGTCAAAGGAAATCTTTTGGAAGTTACGACCTAAGAACAGCAAGGATTGTAAGTGCCAAGAACTAAGGATGTGGGTTACCCCTAGGGGCAAGGCACGAACCGTGGGAGCCACCCACTTAAGAGAAGAGTATCGGCGAGAGCCAGGAAGGAGCTAAAAAGGAGAAAACGAGGAAAGTAATGCAGAAAGAAAGAGATATTAGACGAAACAGAATCAAATGAACCAAGTTTGAAGTGATTTAAACATACCTCTCTAGAAGGATTTGAACTGAGATGTCGAGGAATAGAACCCAAACGCGCAATCTCCTCTCGCTCCTTCCTCGCAGCCTTAGGGCCTGAATGGTCTCCCTCACCCAAAGAATGCTCACCAAAACTCCTCTTCATGATGATTTGGTGGTGATTTAGAGGGAAGAAACTTAAGAAGAAGAAGAAGAGGTTGGGTTCAGGCTGAAGGCAGAGCACCCCTTACTTATAGGAGGTCTCATCCCGTGTTTCGCTCCACTGGAACGCATGATGCACGAGAGCACACCAGGATTGAATGGGCTTAAGGGAATTCAATTTGGCTTCTAAGATCGTGCTGATTGGCGGTCGTACGATAGACCGTCATTCATTTTTTGAACGGCCCAAGGGAGACCGTCATTCTCATGTCCACGGTCTACCCTGGACCGTCATTTTTAGTCGGCCTGCGCCAATTAACGGTCTACACTTGACCGTTATATTCAATGACGGCTATGGCGTAGCCGTCATTCTTAAGCAACCCACGGCCCTGTCTTGGCCGTCATTCTTGCCAAAACGGTTTTTGCCTGGCCGTTGTTCTCCAAACTCATGAGCTGCCTCACCTCCACTCGCGTCACTCGCCCCGAGTCGGCGTGCCTCACCTCCGCTCGCGTCACTCGCCCCGAGTCGGCGTGCCTCACCTCCGCTCGCGTCGCTCACCCTGAGTCGGCGTGCCTCACCTCCGCTCGCGTCGCTCACCCTGAGTCGGCGTACCTCGCTACCTCTCACGCAGCTCACCCGAGTCTGTCATCGCCTCCCTCACCCATTGTCATTCATACATACACTCATCCATTTGCATACATTCATACATCCATACAAAAACTAAAAAAGGGGTGCATCATATATACATATCATCATCCCAAAAAAACATAAAAATCTCATTAAAAAAAAAAGAAAAAAAAAGGGAAAAGTACAAAATCAGGCCTCACCCTCTGGCCTGTCACTGTCTCCACCTCCCTCCTGTCTCTTCGCTGGCGGGGCCATCGAAGAAGTCTCAGCATCATCGCGACGTCGTCGTCGCTCATCACTCTCGTTCCTCTCCCGCTGAGAGGAACTCGCCAGGTAACGTCTCACCGAGGTGTGAGTAGCCTGGCTGCCACTCGGTACGACCGATCGGCTCCTCGAACGGCTCATCGTCATACCCTGAACCTGGCCCCGCAGCACAAGGGCCTCGGTCCTGAAAGGCTCCAGCTCCGCTATCGTCACTCGGTGGCGCTCCACCTCCTCTCGGTAGCGCTCCACCTCCGCTCGGTAGCGCTCCACCTCCGCCCGGAGAAGTCCCGTCTCAAGAGCGTCGGCCGGCTGAGCTCGCGCAAGCTGCTCACGCAAATGGGCCGCCTCCCTCTCAGCCACGAGCCGCAGCACCTCTCGCTCCTGAGACGCTGCTCGCTCTCGCTCCAGCTCTGCCTGTGACTGCTCCAGCTCGGCAGTCAGCATAGGATGAAGTCCTCTCACCTTCTCCCGGAACTCGGCAGCCTCTGCCGACTGGAGCCGCCTCACCTCCTCCTGAGCCTCGGCTAACTCCGCCCTGGCTCGAGACGCCGACCTCTGGGCGCTCACAGTCGCCTCCTGGGCCCGAGCCTCAACCTGCACCAACTCAGCCCGTAGGTGGGCCACCTCCTCTCTGGCACGGGTAGCCTCCTCCATAGCAACCCTCACGTCGTCCACCTGCATGCATCAAACATTAGCACATTCCATTCATATCATGCACAAATAAACAAAGGAAAGCGTCAGAAGTGTACCCGCACGGCAAGCTCGCTCTCCGCTGCCTCGGCCCGCTCCACCATCCGCTGGAACTCGGCATCCCGGGCTGCTCGGTCGGCCGGTGTCTCAACAGAAGAAGAAGAAGGAGCCTCCGCTCCACGCCTCTGAGCAGCCTCAGCTCGCTGCACCCAAATATCCCAGGACAGTCACATGCATAAACATCATATAGAAATGTAAGAGTCCAGAGTTTAGGAACATACCAGTAACTCGAGGGCTCGGCGAGCCTCATCCCTCTCCTGGATGGTGGCATGAAGGAGCCCCTGCAGCTCCGCTAAGCGTCCCTCAGGGTCAATCTGCATGTCGAAAGGAAGTCAGTACAGCATATAGAAATCATAAAGCATGTAGATTAAGTCTGAGTTTAGAATTGTACCGGTCGGCGTGATCCTCGGAACACGCGGTCTCCGTAATGCCTGACGTACGCAGTCACGTACGCCGCATCACTGTCAGCACGAGCGGTCACCACACGCCCACCTGCCTGCCAGTCGGCAACCTGCTCGGCGTTCCGCGCCGCCCAATCGCACTGCTGAGTCAGCCCTCGGGTGCTCCGCGTCACCCTCTCCCTCGCGCTCTCCTGCGCCGGGAAGTCTACCACGGGCTGAGAGACGCCGGTCGTCCTCATCACCAGCCGGGAGTAAAGGGGCTCCACTACATTCATGCAGTGTAACCACACATCACGCCCGGAGAAGGTGAGAGCTCTCACCACCCACGGCTGCTCTGTCACGTCCTCATGTGCATAAGGAGTCCACTGCACCTGCATACATCAGCAATCACATCAACATCATATAAAACAAGCATTTTCCAAATAAAGGCTAAGGTTTAGAAGTCGTACCGAGGCGCGAGGAAGCATGTCGACATCGTCCTGCAGGTCGCGCACCTGCCGTGTCAGGGTCCCTGACCCCCGAGTCGGCTCCCACCGTCGCAGAATGGGGAAGAGCCCAGGGCGGGACTCTAGTCCCCTGTACAGAGAAGGCAGCCGCACGTAAGCCCATGCCTGCATCATGCACAAGTCGTCAGCATCTAGAGTCTAGGTCCTAGGAAATTGCATGAGTTCTGAGTCAGAGTCGTACCTGGAGAAGGGGAGAGAAGCCCCCCAACATCGTCCGTCGGGACGTCGAGCTGAGGCTCTCAAAAAGGAAGGCGAGTACACCAGCACCCCACGCGTAGTCTCCCACGTGCTCTAGGTCCTCGAGGAACGGAAGAAGTCGGCAGTGGATGACGTCCGCACGCGTAGAGAAGAGGAGCCGCCCGAACAAGAACATCAGGAACCGCCGAAGAACCATGTCCGCCTCTGCACCCGGTCCTGCTGCTACTCGAGGCCGCACGCGCGTCACCAGCCGGTCCAAGTGCTCCTCTGGACGCTCGCCCACTGCAAGTCCGGCCCGTCGCAGCCCTAGGCTGTCCTGGAGAGCTGCCCGCGGAAGAAGCGTGGTCTGCCGACGTGTCGTCTGGAGTGCAAGCCCTAACAGCCTCTCGGCCATGCCGCGGTAATCGGGGAAGGAGATCCCAGTCACCGGTAGACCGTGCACCTGCAAACCAGTGAGCCTGGCCACGTCCTCTAGCGTGGGGACCATGTGACCCCACGGGAAGAGGAACGTGCGACTCGCCGGATCCCAGCGGTCGTGCAGGGCATAGAGAAGAGGTGTGTCAAAGCGACACACCTCAACACTGAGGAATGGGGCGAACCCCATGGCAGCCAGCCTCTCCCGCTGAAAGTCCGGCAGTGCAAGATACACTGACCGAACCTGCAGCCAAGAGATACGGGTCCGACGCTTTCCCTGCATTCATTCATTCATCTCATTAGTTTCATATTTCTTAATAACAAAAAGAAGGGGGGGTTACCCTGTGATGTTCATCATTTTAGTTGTTGAGTGTTCAACGGCCTTCCCCTGGCCGTTTTGTTGCCTATGACGGCCGTCCATGGACCGTCCTATCCTGTGATGTTTTGAATAAAACGGCCATTCCTGGGCCGCTGTTCCATTCACAACGGTTGTCCGTGAACCGTTGTTCTGAGGTTTGTGAATCATTCAACGGCCCTCCTAGGGCCGCGGTGCTATTTTGAACGGTCCAATGGGGACCGTATTGTTCTGAATGCTAAGGGTTGCTACGTTAGGGTCAACGGCCACTCCTGGACCGCTGTTCTGTTTGACGGTCCGTTGGGGGCCGTTTTGTTCTGAGGTGACCTCGAAGATCGGGTGTGTTTAACGGCCTCTCCTGGGCCGTTTTGGTCTGATTGGCGGCCCGATGGGGACCGTCATTACGTCATCTCTTCCGACGACGGCGAGTTCCGCCCCGCACGCCGTGGACAGCCCCCCATTCCCCCATGCTATGCAAAAAGAAGGCGAGAGGGACCTACCTCCGAGCCCCGACGCCTCTTGGCCGGGCGTGGTGCTTCCGCCGCCGCCTCGCCGCCTCCCGCACGATCGCCGTCGGTGCCGGTCGCGCCCTCCTCCACGAGCATGAGGGCGAGGTCATCGACGGAGAAGTCCTCTCCGGCCGAGGTCGCCTCTGCCGCCGCTCCCGTCGTCTCCTCGGCCGCCGAAGGGGTCGTCTCTGGCGAGGAATCCGTCACGTCTACCAGCCGCTCGCCGCCGTTACCACCGCCGGTCACCATCGCCCGAGAGAGAATGAAGAGGAGGATGATAGAGAATGAGAGAGAGAGAGCCGGGGAGGCCATCGTGAGCGAGAGAGAGAGAGAAAGAGAGAGAGAATGAGAGTAAGGGGCGCCGTTCCTCTTCTCCTCCTCTCTTCCTGCCGTTACGGTAGGAGGAGGGAAGGGGAAGGGGTTTATATTTTTGAACCGACGTTGAGAATGGCGGTCTAGCGATAGACCGCCATACCATAAGAACGGCTACCTGAGGGCCGTTATTCTGTAAACGGTTACTTAGCATTGAACGGCCTTCATATGACCGTTAAAGATCCATATGGCGGTTTACCATGAGCCGTCCAATTTAAGAACGGTCCCCTCTGAGCCGTTGAACTGTTGAATGTATCATATTGTGAAATTCATGTGCCAATGAGTTTTGATTGCAGTTAAAGCTAAACAACATCAATGTCCCGCCGTTACGCCTGCACAGGTAAGTCAGGTATGGCCCTCAATCCCTCAAAACTCTTATTGCATTACTATATGGTAATAAACATCTATCTCGAGAACCAGTCGATTCTTCACGCATTCCAGGATCTGACGTTCCCCGTCAACAAAAACACATGATGATCTAGGTATGCGTGTCTAATCTTCGGAAAGGCCGCTAAGTTGGAAGAAGTCAGGGGACGACGGTTCTCTCTTGCACGCCGTGGTTGCAAGAAGTGTCCTGACCCTGACTCATTCAGTTCTGCAATAATATTCTCGAGTATTTTATATTTTTATCCTTTGTTTGCATTCGATTTTACATGTTTCTTTCTTTTAGCCCAGCATGCATCACAAGCACCTTTTGAGCATTCACGACCTACGGTCTGCCTGAGAAATGATCTTGCGTATGATTGACTGTTTTCTGTGTTCCATGTCCCACCGAAGGAATAATTCCACTCCAAAATTAGAAGGTATTTCTTTGGACCTAATTGTTCGGTTCTGATGAATTAAGTGTTTCCCTCGTCTGGAGTTTTAAAATCCTTTTAATTTCGCTATTACCAGCTTCTATATCGCCTCATTTAGGACCACAGCTTGTCCGCCGACGAGGCCGCTCCTTGCTCTTTTACCTTAGTTCCTCCAGATTCAGGTTTAACACTCAGTCCCACAGTACCTTGCAAATTGGTTCGAAGGTTGCCGGAAGATTTCTATGGCTTATTGGTATGAAACGGGTGTCGTATTGCCTTAACGCCCGCTTTTGCAGTCCACTCCGCTTCATCTCCGCTACAACTCCATGTTCCATGACGCCTCCACTACACCTCCGCTCGTTCCCTTGCAAGGCGGACGTTAAGGAGGGGCATCTGTTGACACCCGTTTTTTACCGATGAATCGAATCAGTTCCTGCGTCTCAGTTATTGATGTCCCGAACAGTCAATCACATGAAAGATTATTCCTCTGGCAGTATTTTGGGCTCTTCCCAGCAAAGAAGGCCTCCCTCCCTCTCATTGGATTTAACGGTCTGTTATAAACCGTTTTTCTCAATAGAACGGTCCCCACTGGGCCGTTGTGTTCCGCTGCCCCGGGTTATTTGTATCTCGTGATACGCTTTGTATAGCGGCTCAATGCCAACCGTTATAGTCAATATAGCGGTCGTCCCTGGGCCGTCATTGTTTGCCGACAAGAAAAGGGTTCAGAGGCCCGACAGTCGGTCATAGCCACGTGCTTCACGAAAAGTTGTTTGTCTGGGCGTTGACTCCTCTTTACGTATAACGGTTTTTCCAGGACCGTCATGTATATTGAACGGCCCCTCCCAGACCGTCATACATGTTTGGCGGCCTTCGTAAGACCGTCATTGTTAAGGCCACCCAGATTAGACCCCCGTGATTCCAGGCGGATTAAGAGGAGAATGTCGTTGGCAATATTGACACGATGCTCTCATTTACCGGCCTTTGACCGACCGTCATTCCCCTTAACCCCTGATTAAGCTCGAAGCCCTGGGCTCTATATATATAGCTCACGGGTTCTGACGAAAAGGGGGGGACCATCACGAAGTGCTGTCGAACTCCATCGCCAAATCTCATACAGCGTCCGTTCTGACAGAGGAAAGGGGGGGACCATCACGAAGTGCTGTCGAATTCCATCGCCAAATCTCATACAGCATCCGCCCGTTCGTCAGGGAGTGGGGGCCTTCTACATCCCTCGCAGGCCCCCGGTGCAGGGAACTTCACGCTTCATGTTTCTGTGTTTCTAGTCCTTCTCTGTTTGCTCACCACACACACGTCTTTTCTCCACTGCATCACACATCACATACATCATTTCGTTGGCATTTATTATCTTTCCTACTGTTTCCGGCGCCCTAAACGGGGTTTCAAAACCTCCAGGTATCGCCGGGCCATGTTCTTCCTTTGCTTTATTTCAATTAGTACACCTACTACACTATCATTTAGCTAATTTCCGTTTATCTGTGTGTTTCACCGTTTGCTTTCAGGTCAGCAACCAAAAGCACGAGGCCCGCACCTTCTGGCCGGCCAGGAGGAGTGGAGGAACGGACCCGCATTCTCCCGTAGTTTCCGAGTCCCGGCGCTTTCACCGGGTGGCGATCACGGTCAACAGCTTCATCTTTCCTCCTGTTTTTTATCTCTTCAATATTATTTAACTCGAGGAGGAATAACATATCAACAAACGGTCCAACACAGGAGCGTCACGCGAGAGGGGCAACACTGACTGTGACGCACCCACCCTGGGGCGTCACAGTCTCTAACGGACCAAGCCTGGTGCGTTAGAAGACAGAACGAAACAGGTTGTGACGCACACCCCTCGGGGCGTCACAGCCTCTGACGGTCCTACCTAGGCGTGTCAGAAGAATGGGCTGTGTCAGCTCTGACGCTCCCATTCAGGGGCGTCACAGTGCTCTGACAGTCCTACCTAGGCGCGTCAGAGACTCGTGACCCCAACGGTTCGAAAACACGAAAACAGACGTAGCGGTCGAACCCAGGCGCGTCACACTCTCTGGCGGTTTATCGTAAGACCGCCAGAGCAACCGATGTCGGCAATAAGACCGCCAGAGCAACCGATGCCCTGCCGACATAATAGGACCCTATGACGCTCCCTCCTTGGGGCGCCACAGCACGTAACGCACCCACCCTGGGGCGTTACAGACTGTGACTGTCACTGGAAGGACCGCACACCCTCCCGAGAACGCTATGGCGAGAAACGACCCAAAAATCGTCCCACGCCCCCATACCTCCACGGGAGAGGGGGAAAACAAGGGGGAAGCCCCCAAATATCCTCTAGCATGCATCTATGGCCTCGGATCGGCCAAAAACGTAATGAAATGACGGATCGACGCTCAACCCCAAAAATCCCCAAATAAACTCGCCCGGCTCACCGTAGCCTACAAAACTTGCGGGAAAGGAAGCGCACGAGCTGGGGGTCCATCTCCCTATCTCCACCGAAGAAACGACGCGCCGTGGACGCCGATCCACGAAGAAAACGCCCCGAAACCCTCGCCGCTCCACGAACCCGCGGTCCAGCTTCCACGCGCCACCGGCCCTCGATCCTCGACACGTTCCCCGTTCCTCGCCTCCCGCCATCGCCGCCTCGCCCTCCTCCGCCACCGTCGGCCGCCCGGGGAGAGGGGGAGAGAAAGAGATGAGAGAGAGTGAGAAAGAGAGAATGAGAGGGGGAGAGAGAAAAGGGTTAATACATATAGAAAAATTCAAAAATTTCATAAATTCAAAAAAATACTAAAAATTACCTCCGCGATTCTCGGGAGGAGCACAACGCAGTGGTAATGTCCTGGAGTCGGAGAACGTCACGGTTGGCCCTACACATAGTTCCGAAGGCACGTCAAGGAAAAACACGTGTCAAACATAAAATACACTCCGAGACCCACTAAAATGATCCGAAAAATATCTGAAAAAAATCCAGAGCATTACATAGAGCCTTAATCTCGTGGTTGAGATTCCACCGAAATTGAACTTTGATCTCACATTTTCTTAGCCGTCTCACGTTTCTCAAATTCACAGATTAGATAATTCTGCATGCTGTATAACATAGTGAAATGTGCACTATGATCTTTGGTAAACCATTGCTTATAAGCATCTTGGTCTTGAGGATGTAAGATATCATTTCCATTCTCGGGAGGAGACATGGTTGCAGTTAAATGGTTGAGCAACTCTTGCTCATTTAGTAGGTACTGGATTTTTTTATGTCATATATCATAATTGGTCTCGTCTAACTTATCTCCTTTGATCAAATCAGTAATAATGTTCTTTATAGCCATCGTTTAATCACTACATTAAAAACTCAGTGTGGACCTAAGTTGACAATGTTTACACGTCATCATATTTGACTAAAAAATCTATACTAAAATATTAAACTTTCTTATATAATGAGATGAAAAATAGATCTAGAGCCCTATAATCATATCCTATTTATATAAAATCATTTAATATCAATATAATGATTTCAAGCAAATTAGTCAAGTGACATGAACTAGCATCTCTCGTCACGTTTTCAATTGGTATGACCATTTACTATATTTATATGAAATAAAACCCATAGAATTTCACGACAAAAGAGACATAATATTAACTATAATCATGATAAAAAATGCTATGCATCACAATTAAATAGTCATGAATATTTTCTTACATATTAACATCATAGGCATCCATCATAAAATACATATTACTAA
>JAHNEJ010000204.1:0-59796 GCA_022559845.1 Amorphophallus konjac | reverse complement strand
ATCTATTCCTGACATCGACAACTCTCACTTTATGGTGGACACTTTCATGTTGGCCGATTCGTCTATTTTTATTGAGCCTTATAAGCTTTATGGTGTTAAGGAGTATGCTTCTTTCACTTTTGATTTTCCTTATGTCCTTGACACTGACCCTTTGATTAAAACTCATCTCCCTTCGATCTATTCTCACCTCACAAATATTCATGTAATTCCTAAATTTGAGGTTGTAGAAAAATTTTAGAAGACAATAAGGTCTACATTCATGTTTTCAACACTTATAAAGTGTAACACCCGAGAATTTTCTAGGAATATTCATTAAGTATTTAAAAAGGCTTAATAGACTATTAAGAAGAATTAAAGAATACTAAACTCATTTAAAGGCCCTATATTAACCAAAGGGTTAAGCCAACTCAAATAGGGCCAAAGACCCAATTTCAAGACCTTTAGACCCAAGCCCACTTCTAGAGACATAATTAGGGTAATTTTTGGATTTAAATCGGATAAATAAACCAATTAGGGGATACATAGGTGATAAAACTAAAAATCTAATTTTTTTGGATTTAAACGCATAAAGCGGTCTATCGCACGACCGCTATAGCATAATAGCGGTCCCCATTTGACCGCTACTATGTTCCGTGAATGGAGGTGTTAGAAGCGTGGAAAAATCTAATTTTTCCCATTCCAATATCTATGATTCGAAGCTACCTGGCATGTAAACCAAGTCTAGGACTCTTGGGGATCGATCCTACCCCAATTTAGGATGCTAAGTTTGACCTATCCCCAAACCCTACGCAAACCCTATAAATAGGGTTTAGGTTCCACCTGCGTAACCTCTATTTTGGAGCACGTAGTTCGATTGATAAGGAGACCTCATGTCAGGTTGGTTCATAGAACTTTATGTTCTCCTTAGTTTTTTCTAACTCACCTCCAATTTTCATGCTAGACAGACTCAGCCGTTGGAGAGTTAGAGCGTCTGCAAGTCTCTGGTTCGCTACAGGCTACAGAGGAAACATGTGCCGGTCCAGTGAAGATCTGGAAATTAGAAACCTAAACGAGGTTAGTTCAAGTTGAGTCTTTAGAACTTTTTGTTCCACTTTATATATTTTACCTACTCTCCAAATTTCATGGATTTAGGTCAAGTGGTTAAAGAGAACAAAGGATGGGAAGTTTCTGGTTTAGCACAGGACGTGCAAAAACTAGGGTCGACTTCCAGTCAGAAATTTAAAGTTTAGGGATCAAATCAAAGGTAGGTTATGACATAAAAAGGCTAAATTAACAAGTTAGGAATAAAAGCCCTCTCGTTTCATATGATTTCATGCTCTGTATGTGACGAATTTCATGTTTTATTTACAATGCATTGTTAACTTATTTTTGCATACATGGAACCATGTCCTTAATAATAAAAGTTAATGATTTTGGTTTAATTCATTTAACCCATGCATCTCCATGAGCTATCCTGTCTTATCTCACTATCTAGCATGTTTTCATGAGGTTTATTGTCTTAGAATAGGCTTTAGTTGCTCTATTTTTACCCTTTTGGCTGACAGGATAGAAACGGTCACACAAAGACCGCCAAATTCCTTTTAGTGGTCCCAGACTGACCGCGTATGCATAGAAGCGATTCTGGCAAGACGCTACTGTCAAAAACGGTCCTCCAAATGCCGCCTTTATGTTTCAGTATTCTGCACTTGTTAACTCCAAACAGATTGCAGATTTACCTCATTGTATATATGTTAAGCCTAGTTAATGAGGTATTATTCCTAGACATGACTTTACCTTTATGAACTTGGTTATATTGTTCATCCATCATGATAGATTTCATGTTCTTAATGTGTTTTAAACCTATTTTAAACTTATGTTACATTCATGCCAAATCATATAGTTTGTATTAAATTGACTTTTTCACATGGATTATGAGACTTGTTTTATGCATGTTTGATCGTTGTTTATCACGATCCACTCTCACCGTGAGTCTTTCATAAGTACATAGTGCGTACTCTGGTGGGTGGCTATTAGTTACACTTTGCACTCATAGGTACACAATCTTGGACTTGTGATCCTCTCCGTCGGATATTCCTTCCACCGGACTAGGTTATCTTGTTTCAAAGCCTCGATAAGTCTCCGCGAGCCTAGGATTCCCACTAGGACGCCGAGATGGTTGTACCCTCAAAGCCCAAATTATCTAGAAAGTACTTATCGGCATTTTTTGTGACTGGGTAGTCTCATCCATCAGGCGATCGCTATTGTCTATTAGCGGTCATCCCATGACCGCGTTAGTCCAGATTTCACATTGCGTCGACCTTTCTTTCTTCATGCGTAGACTCTATCATAGAAACGGTCTTGACTTGACCGCCAATCATAGAAACAGTCCTGGAATGACCGCCTCTCAAAGAAACGGCCCCGATATGACTATTTCTGTCTCAAGTGTTCTTAACCCGGGGTTTGACCAAAGGGTTGATTTTCCTATGTTCCTAGATGGTCTATTGATTATCTAGAACCCCACACTTTGTTCAAAATGATACCTAATGAATTATGAAAGTTAATGAATATACCGTTATGCTGTCGAATTCCTTCCGTAGCATGACCTTGTCTTAAGTCGATTCTTTGAATTCTCATGATTCATCTTTGTGCATTCTTACCTTGTTATTGTTATCATGAAACTATAGTTGAAATTTACATTATTGGCCTACTTATTGATATCTCATGGAAGTAGCTTGATTTATAACTTGAAGATGCAGATTGAGCACTGATTGTGTCCAAGGGCTCGACACTAGCCCCCTCGGCTGATTGTCGAAACATGCTATAAACCATGGGATATGATGAACACTGGTGTCACATTGCGCCGGGAGTACTTTTTTATAGACGAGTGAAAATCACGAGGCTCTACATGAAATTATTATTACATTCTTGTTACGTGACTTTCTAGTGCATAGACTTTATGGTTATGAAAAGTACATTCTCGATACATGCAAGTACATTCTTGTTACATGAAAGGCCAATTGATATTCTTGCTCGATCATGCTCTCATTATACTTGGACTTGATATCTTGTTACTTTGGTTTTATTCACTTGTTTCCTTGCATTTTGTTTATCTTACTTCCTAGAGCTAAAATGTTAATTACTTAAACATTGCATTCGTGTTGATTCGAAGATACCTACTGGGCAAGTGTGCTCATTCCCTACTTTTCTTCCAATCTTTTCAGAAATTCTAGCGGGGATTCGACTAATCAAGTGATGAGTCCGAGAGTGATTAAAGATCGAGAGAAGACCTAGTAGAGTCTTGAGTCAAGTCGAGTCTATGTACTTTTTCCATTTATTTGAGTCTAGTGAAAAGAGTCAATTATCAATGTACTTTGAATATTATTCAATAAAGTGAAGTTTTGAGTATATCATCTTGTGTTCCCTTTTATGTGTGAATGATTAGCGCTCTGATTATATTGCTCGCTTGTGGCGTACTAGCCGGCTGTTCACGTTTCCGATTAGTTTCTACTGATAATCTCGGGCGTGAGAGTTAAAGTGGTATCAGAGCCTAGGCATAAGCTACTATTCCTAGGAAAATGTCAAGTCATAGGCTAAGTCCAAGGATTAAGGACCCACACCTATGAATTAAGGAAAGAAATTCCAACCCATGTGAGAATTGGGTAGAGACCGGGATGAGATAGTTAATTAGAAATTATCTTTAGGTTAATCTCTATCGATTCCATAGGAATTAATTACTTGTTTATTTCTACAGGCACTTCACTCTTACGATGGTCGCTGAACGTGCCGCAAATCGCGCTAATTGGGAAGCAATGCAACAAACATTTGCTAGTCTTACCCAGGCACTACAGAATGTGGCCCAAGCTGGCACACGGGCTGGCGTGGGTAATCTGCTCAGAAATTTTTGAAGTATGAACCTCCGAGGTTCTCTAGATCCTCCAACCCCGACGAGGCGGAGAATTGGATCGATGAGATGAACTGTATATTCGATGTCATGCAATGCACCGACCAAGAGAAGGTCTGTATTGTCACCTTCCAATTAATCAAACATGCACGCACATAGTGGAAGGCCACCTCGGCACAACCTCAAAATGTCCGGCCTACATGGGATGAGTTTCTTACACTCTTTCGAGCGAAATACTTCTATGAGCATGTCAAGGAGAGGAAGGCTGAGGAATTCACTTCTCTACGCCAAGGCATGATGTCGGTGGCGGAGTATGAACTACAATTCTCGCCTCTAGACCCTTATGCCATACATCTGGTGGGCACGGATATTTTAAAAGCAAATCATTTTATGGATGGTTTAAGGCCTGGCTTCATTCAACAACTTGGACCTCAAAATATTTGTACATATACGGAGATGGTCCAACGGGCCCATTATGTGAAAGGACCTTAGATAAGGTCGAGAAGTACAAGGGCAAGAGCGAGGAATCGAGCCGCAAGTTTGACAAATGCGGACGGAGAGAAGAACAATTTAGCATCACAGGCACTTACAACTTCTGTGATAACAAAAAGAGGTCCCATAATGGGAATGGCGACAGGAACAACAAGAACAAAAAGGTGAAGGAGGAGGAAACGCAAGTCACTACGGCTTGCTCATTTTGTGAAAAATTCGGCCACTCAGCCGAGGAATGCTAGAAGCGCCTTGGCGCTTGTTTACGATGTGGAAGTCGGGAGCACAATATGCCTGATTGCTCTCTTATGAAGGGGCAACCTTCGAACGGCGGACGCAAGCGACAGATTCATCTTAATGCCATTCTAGATGAGGAAGAAGCGCCCAAGGATGATGGGTTGATGGAAGGTACCCTTCAAATTTATTCCCATCCTATATTTGTGTTATTTGATACTGGTGCTTCTCATTCCTTTATATCTACTACTTTCACAAAAACTATACCAATTTCACATGTCCCTCTACCTTCTGACATAGCTATCACAACACCTTTAGGTCCCGGAACCAAACTTACAACCCACTATCCAGATAGTGAAGTAATTGTAGAAGGTCATAATCTTCTGGCAAACCTCGTATGCTTTGATATGGAAGGCTACGATGCCATCCTAGGTGTAGATTGGCTTATTGACCATGACGCCTACATAAATTGTCGCAATAGAAGAATTTCTTTTTGAAAACCAGGTCTCCCGCGATTCTCTTTCCTTGGCATCAAGTATAGGAAGCATCCTACCATCATTTTTTCTCTTCACACTTGCAAACTCATTTCACAAGGATGTGAAGCTTTTCTTGCCTCCGTAATTGTTACCGATTCTAAGGAAATCCTCATAGAAGAAATTCCTATTGTCAAGGAGTTCGTCGATGTATTTCTTTTAGATTTACCCTGTTTACTGCCAAAAGGGAAGTAAACTTCTCCATTGAAGTCATTCCTGGAGCCGCACCTGTGTCAATAGCTCTCTACAGGATGTCCCCTACAGAACTCAAGGAACTGAAGAGGCAACTTCAGGAATTACTAGACAAGGGCTTCATTCGACCCAGCACATCCCGTTGGGGTGTGCCGGTTCTATTTGTCAAGAAGAAGGATGGATATCTCAGGCTATGCATCGACTATCGGCAACAAAATCAACTCACCATCAAGAAAAAATATCCGTTCTCACGTATTGATGAGCTATTTGATCAAATTTCTGGTGCGGAATATTTCTCCAAGATCGACCTCAGGTCAGGTTACCATCAGCTAAGGATCAAAGATGAAGACATCTACAAGTCTGCTTTCCGAAGCAGATGTGTGCATTATGAGTTCGTGGTGATGCCGTTTGGGTTAACAAACGCCCCGGCAACATTTATGCAACTTATGCACAATGTGTTTAGGCCCATCTTAACCGATTTGTGGTCGTATTCATTGATGATATTCTCATCTATTCTAAAATGAAGGAAGAACGTGAAGAACATTTAAGAATAGCTTTACAAATTCTAAGAGAGTATCAACTTTATGCAAAGCTCAGCAAGTGCGAGTTCTGGCTAAAGGAAGTTTCTTTCATTGGCCATATTATTTCAAAAGAAGGTATCGCTGTTGATCCTTCAAAGGTGGAAGCTGTCAAGAATTGGAGCCGACCAACAACCGTATCCGAAGTTAGAAGCTTTATCGGTTTGGCTGGTTATTATAGGCGATTCATTAAGGATTTCTCCAAAATCACCGTTCCCTTGACTAGACTTACAAGAAAGAAAATCCCTTCATATGGACGAAAGACTAGCGAAGAGAGTTTTCTAACTCTTAAAGATCATTTAACCACTACCCCTGTCTTGGCACTACATGTTGAAGGTGGTGGATTTGAAGTCTACACGGATGCATCTGGCATTGGCCTCGGGTGCGTCCTTATGCAACATGGCAAGGTGATATGTTATGTTCATGGCAATTGAAGTGTCATGAAGAGAACTACCCCGTCCAAGATTTGGAATTGGCTGCTAGTTATCTTCGCTTTAAAAATCTAGCGACATTACCTTTATGGGGAGAAATTCACGATATTTTAAGACCACAAAAGTCTGAAATACCTTTTTACCCAAAAGGAACTTAACATGAGACAAAGAAGATGGCAGGAGTACCTTAAAGACTTTGACTTCTCTATTCAGTATCATCCAGGTAAAGCAAATGCTAGTAGTTGATGCTCTTAGCAGAAGACCAATGGCAACGCTAGCAAGTCTCAGGAAAGGTATGACTTATCTTATCGATGATTTTACTCATTTGAATCTAGATGTAGATGTAGAAGAAGAAAAGGGTATTATTGCCAATATCCGATCACAGCCTACACTGATTGAAGATCTAATCAAATTACAAGAAAATGACCCCACATTGATGGAGATTAAGGCTAATATTGATCAAAGGCTAGAGTTCTCTATCTCAATCAATGGAAGGTTATTATTCAAAGAACGAATCTATGTGCCAGATCATGCCGACACTAAGAAATTGATCATGAAGAAGCTCATAAATCATGGTATGTTATTCACCCTAGTGCTACCAAGATGTACCAAGACCTGAAAAGGAATTTTTGGTGGCCCACATGAAGAGAGAGATAGCAGACTTTGTATCTCGCTACCTCACTTGTCAGTAAGTTAAGGTGGAACATCAAAAGTTCGCTGGTAAACTACCTTCCTTAGAGATTCCCAAATGGAAGTGGGAAAGCATAGGGATGGATTTCATCATGGGTTTACCTAAGACAAGAGGTGGACATGATGGTATATGGGTAATCATAGACCGATTGACTAAATCCACACACTTTCTACCTATAAAAAGTCAATGGTCTGTGGATATTTTAGCAGCCTTGTACATGAAGAAGATTGTCAAGTTACATAGTGTCCCTATGACCATTATCTCCGATCGAGACCCTCGATTCACATCTCAATTCTGGAAGGGTCTACAACATTCAATAGTGACCCGACTCAATTTCAACACTGCATTCCATCCGCAAACTGATGGCTAAACTGAAAGGACAAATCAGGTGGTGGAAGATATGCTCAGGGCATGTGTTATTGATTTCTGTTGGAGTTGGCATGATCATCTGCCTCTAGTTAAATTTACATGCAACAATAGTTACCAAGATAGTATTCAAATGGCGCCATTCGAGGTACCATATGGAAGAAGCTGCTGCTCACCAATATGCTGGAATGAAGTTGGAGAAAGATAACTTCTAGGTCCAGAAATCATTCGAGATACTACCAAGAAGGTCAAGCTCATTCGAGAGAGGCTCCATATGGCTCAAGATAGACAGAAATCATATGCTGATAATCGAAGACATGATCTAGAATTTCAAGTAGGAGACCATGTGTTTCTCAAGGTTTCTCCGGCACTACAAGAAAGGCGTTGTTAGCGACGGACATTTTAGACAGACTAATTTGCGTCGGAACATCAGTCTAAAATGCAGACAGATATATTTCATCTAAAATTCCATTCCTATTTTAGACTGCTAGTTATCTGTCGTACTATCAGACAGACTAATTTATGACTTATATTCAGACAAAAATTAGTCTGTCAGAAATATTAGTAGAATTTTCTTACGAACATATGTTTCGTTTGAAATCCGTCTGAAAATCCCGCCCGCCCAAATCGACCCCTTCCCCCCCACTCCATGTCACTCACTTTCCTCCCACTCTCCCTCTCATTCTCTCTTTCCTCCGTCTCCCTACCGTCGTCGCCGTCGGAGCTGTCGCCGTCGTCCCCGTCGCCGCCGGCCGTGGTCATCCTCGCCGTCGCCATCCTCATCCTCAATCATCAACCGAAACTCACCGTCGTTGTCCTCACTTCGGTACGTAAACCCTCTCCCTCTCTTTGTAACACTCTCCCTCTCCCCCTCTTAGTCTCCCTCAGTCCATTTCCCTCTCCCGCTCCATCACTGTAAGACCCAGTGGTTAATGGATCCTTATCGATATCGAAATATGAAAAGATTCATGAACTTAGAACATTTTCATGGGCTTAATGGGCCTAGTTTAGTTGGTTTACTCATTTTTATAAGCTTTTAGAAGCTAGAATAGGCATTATTGCAATTTTGCTTGTTCTAATGCCTTTTTACAAAAATAATTGTATATCAAAAAAAATAATGAAACAAAGCATTTGATTTGTTTTTTTGGGAGAATTCCCTCTCTCCCTCTTTCTTTCTCTCCTACGTACGCCCCACCCCCTCTCTTGCTCTCGATGGTGTGATCACCCCGGGACCTTGCAGGAATTGTAGGAGGTGGCCTTGGCGAGCCCAAGGCATTGGTGGAGCGGAGGTGTCGTCGTGGAGGCCACCCGTGGAGCGTGGAGGTGGAGAATCCACCGTTTAGGCTATGGTTTCCTCGTGAAGGATGGACATAGAACGGCTTAGAATCGGCAAAACAAGTAGGGGGATGGATTTCCCTTCCTCTTAGGATGCTTTACCTCCAATTGCATGCCCATTGCCTTATGTTTTCCCATGGTTTGAGTGAAAATCCATGAACATAGTCATTTATGTTTTAATTCATTAAAATCACTCCATTGCCATTATTTTTATGTTTTGGGATGTAAAAATGCTATGGAATGGATGTATGAAGGCAGGAAGCATGTTTAAAGTTGTATTCCCATCAATTTGAATCGATTGGGAGGGGTTTTAATTGAGTTACTCCAGTTTTGGGACGTCTGGGATAGTAGTGGTCCTATCAGAGATCGTTTTTATTAGGCGTATAGGGTGGTGGACCTTAGCGGTCTCGGCCTGACCATTTTTGTTTAACGGCAGCCCTTCGTCTGACCGTCTGTAGACATTAGCGGCCCAGCAACTGACCGCCAAGCTCCTTCATCCTGATTGAGGCGGTGTAAGAGTAGCGGCCCAGACCGGACCATTTTTATCACTGGGTAGTCAGTCGTGCGACCGTCTCTTGATCAAAACGGCCATGTCTAGACCATTTTTATTCTGTTCAATATATATGAAGTGATTGTAGCTAAGCGGTCAGGGTGAGACCGCCATAGTCAGTGAAGCGGCCAGTCGTTCGACCGCTACTTGAGCTTTGCGACCCTGACTAGACCGCCTAGTCCATATAGTTTATAAATTCAGTCCTACTTATTTTATTATGCGTTTAATATTGCATATGCACCATGTTCAAGTATTTTTACAAACTGTGGCACTTTCTTATATCCCAATAGAATTATCTTCTCTTTCCTTGCGATGGAACCACTAGTCGTAGCCCGACGACCTTTAGTGTCGGCCCACCTGGGAGAGGTGGCAGGGTAGTCCCGATGTACAATTTTTAGGCTAGTTTTCGTGGGCCCCCTTGCTTGTCAATAGCATCCTATTGGGGGGGGGGGAACTAGCCAGAGGTCTGGCTCAAGGCATTGAGCCTGTATGTGCACATGTGTCAGGGGCGTGGACTGACATTGACGAGTGTGACCCTGACTAGTACTTGACTCGGTTACTGTTGCGCGTCTCACTCGCCACGTTCCAGGCAAGTGGAGATACCCGAGACACAGTATAAGTCGTCAGTGGATGCGTCTGGTCTTCTTTCTGGTGGTCGTTTCATTCTCCTGTCACTTGGAAATGTTGAATTTTAATTCTATTGGTAGATTATGATTCTCATGTTTAAATATTCGTTTGAATTAACATGGGATAAGATGGCATTTGTATTTGGCTATATTTAATTGTTCTTACACCTGCATAGCTTTATTTAACTGTCATTTTCGTATGCCATTGTGTTATCACTGCTTTTAGGAGTTTAGCTTCGAGGTAGGGATCTGCGTGAACCCTACTGAGTCTATGATGTGAGACTCACCCTTCCTTTCCAGGTGAGACGGAGCAGCAGTCCGCGGGTTTTCCATGTGCTTTTGGCGGACAGTCTTAGGTGCTAGCAGTGGTCTCTTTTTCTCTTTTGACCGGGGTATGCCCCGTGAAGTTGTCTTCTTTTGACTCTTGTACATCGTTTGGACTTGTTATGGTTAGATCTGGACTATTATATGGATACATCACTCAGATATTATAAATTGCTTCCATTTAGAGTTATTATTTTAAAATACGCGTGTAATTCCAATTCATTATGCACCACCTCAACCAATCCTCCCAACCCTTACGGGGCCTCATCAGCCCCTTGGGTGGCGTCTCCAAGTTCTTGGTATCGATTTACCGATATCTTGATCTCCGGGTCATTATAGTTGGTATCAGAGCATGATTGGGGTGTGGTATAAGGAATTGAAATTGCAATAGTCCAGAACAAGTCCATGTGTACCACAATTGCTGGCTTAGGATGTTTTTTCAATGGTTACTTATGGTTTTTTTCGTTATATGTGTCTTTTCTTAAGCTTAGATTTAATGGCGCCTAGACGGAGAGTTCAAGTGCAAGCCAATGTGCCCCGAGATGTTCTAGGAGAAGAAAGTTGTTCTTCTATTCCCCCAGTGAATGTTCAAGGGCAAGGTCGTGCTGATCCTCATGCTGGTGAAGATTTGTTGCCTCAAGGTAGGCGTGGTCGAGTTCTAAAGGAATTTCTTTTATTCCACCCACCAACTTAGGAAGGATAAGCAGATCCAGATGCAGCTAGGGTTTGGCTGAATGCGACTGAGCGTGTGTTCCGTTCTATGGAATGCACCGAAGATGAGAAAGTAATGTTGGCGACATTTCAGTTGCAGGGGGCAGCGCTCGTGTGGTGGACCACAAAGTGGGAGGTGACTCTCAAGTCCCGTCCTCTTCGAATGATTACATGGAAGGAGTTTGTTACTTCATTCGAGCGTACTTATAGTCCAGCCTATCTTAGAAGGGACAAAATGCACCTATTTATGGAGTTCGCCCAGGGAGATATGACAGTCTTGCAATATCGGAACAAATTTATGGAATTGGGTTGATATGCTCCTCATATTCTTGCAGATGAAGGGCTGAAGACTGAGCAATTTTTGCATGGGTTGAAGCCAGAGCAGAGGCAGCCTCTTATTGCAACTAGGGTGGCCAAGTTAGATGTGGCTTATCAAGCAGAAGCAGCTTAGAACTTGATATGGCAAGATCTCAAGGGTGAACCCCGGTTGAGCCAATGCAGCAGAGTGCGCAGCGTCAGCAAGCTAGTAGTCAACCAAGTGTGACGGGGGTACCATCTTCTGTTCCTTCTGCTAGTGGTGCTTCCTCTATGAAATCTAAATTCAGGCGGATGTTCAGGAAATCTAAGAAGCAGTATGACCGGCAAGCTTCCTCTGGTGGTGTACAATAATCCGCGCCCTCTGCTTTTCAGCAACAGGGATCGGTGGGCAGTCAGCCGAGACCATGTCTGAGGTGTGGTAGTAGCCATTTGGGTAGACCATGTTCGATGCCTGTAGTGTGTTTTTGGTGTGATCAGGTGGGACACGTGGTTCATGATTGTCCTTTGAGGCCGAAGCAGCCTGTTTCATTTTAACAGCCACAACAGTTCTGACCTCCACCATCATCACAATCATAGTAGTATACCCAGGCATCGGTGTCGTCATCGCAACAATCTACTGCAGGTGGGAAGAAGCAAAAAGGGAGAGTCACACATATGACTCATCTGGAAGCAGTTGCATCTTATCTTGTGGAAGGTACTATTATGATTTATGGTCATGCAGCACGTGTTTTATTTGACTCAGGTGCTTCTCATTCATTTATTTCTAAAGATTTTGTTGCTTATATTGAAGAGCCGACATCAGAGATGTCTTGTGAGTTAGTTGTTGAATTGCCTTCTGGGGAGTTCATGTTTACTCCTTTATATCTTGATGAGACTCCTATAGTGATTGGAGCTGGTTGACTATGATGTTATTCTGGACATGGATTAGTTAGAGGATTATGGAGCCGTGGTTGATTGGAAAACAAAGAAGGTTTATTTTCAGTCATCTGGGAAAGTGACATTTTATTTTCAAGGTATTCGATCTCGTTCTCCTCCTTTGCTTATTTCTACTATTCGAGCATGTAGATTGCTTAATGCGGGTTGTCAAGGATTCTTTGCTTATGTAGTTGTTGAGGCACCACAGCAGGAGATAGCTAATATTCCTGTAGTTTGTGAATTTCCTGATGTATTTCCTGATGAGTTACCAGGCTTACCTCCACAGCGAGAGATTGAGATGGTAATTGAATTAATTCCAGGTACGGCACCTTTATCAAAGGCACCTTACAGTATGGCTCCTGCCGAATTGAAGGAAATGAGAGCACAGTTGCTAGAGTTGTTGGGAAAAGGCTATATCCGTCCTAGCTTTTCTCCATGGGGTGCTCCTGTATTATTTGTGAAGAAGAAAGATAGAAGCCTGAGGTTATGTATTGATTACAGGCAATTAAATCAAGTGACTGTCAAGAATAAATATCCTTTGCCCAGGATAGATGATTTATTTGACCAACTTCAGTCGGCATGTGTCTTTTCTCAAATTGATCTTCGATCTGGTTATTACCAATTGTGGATCAGGGAATCTGATGTCAAGAAGACTACCTTTAGCACGAGGTATGGTCATTATGAGTTTTTGGTTATGCCATTTGGGCTAACCAACGCTCCAACAACATTTATGGACCTAATGCACCGTGTGTTTCGTCCATATTTGGACCAATTTGTGGTGATCTTTATGGATGACATTTTGGTCTATTCTACTTCTGAGGAGGAACATGTGCAGCATCTTAGGGTGGTATTACAGATGCTACAAGATCATGAGCTTTATGCAAAATTCAGCAAATGTGAGTTTTGGCTTCGGGAAGTTCATTTTCTAGGCCATGTGATTTCTGGCGACGGAGTTGCAGTTGATCCTGTTAAAATTAAGTTGTTCTTCAATGGCAGAGCCCTAAGACTGTGACAGAGATTAGAAGTTTTTTGGATCTTACTGGTTATTATAGAAGATTCATTCAAGATTTTGCACAAACTGCCATGCCAATGACTAAATTGACTCGCAAAGATGTGCCATTTGTGTGGTTTGATAAATATGAACAGAGCTTCAACGAGTTGAAAAGGCTGCTCACTACTTCTCCAGTGCTTGTTTTACCTTCTGGCTCGGATGGATTCGTTGTGTGTACGGATGCCTCTCGAGTAGGTTTGTGCGCAGTGCTCATGCAACATGGCAAGGTCATAGCCTATGCATCCCGGCAATTAAAATAGCAAGAAGAAAATTATCCCACTCATGATTTGGAGTTGGAGGCATTGATCTTTGCATTGAAAATCTGGAGACACTACTTGTATGGTGAGAAGTTTGAGATCTTTACAGATCATCAAAGTTTGAAGTATGTGTTTTCTCAAAAAGATTTGAATCTTCGTCAGCGTAGGTGGATGGAGTATATGAATGATTATGATTTTACTCTGTCTTATCAACCTGACAAGATGAATGTGGTAGCTGATGTGCTGAGCAGAAAAGTACAAATCAGTCATTTGCTAATACAAGAATGGAAGTTGTGGGAACTGAAGTCCCGCGATCAATGACACCGAAGAGGGGGGTGAATTGGGTGTTTACAAATTTTAAGAAAACTTTTGGCCTTTTTGAAGAATGTGATAAAACACTACTTAAGAGATACAAATCAATTCAATCACAAGTTGGATTTATCAAAATCTAATTAGTGATGATATAGATTATGCAAGATGAACAAGAATAAAACATGAACAACAAAGCACACTAACACTCACGTAGAATGGAGGTAGAAGAAAAGGACCAAACCATACAATTCAAACCATAGTACACAGCGGTTTTTAAGGTAGTTCGGATGTAACGACACCAATCCTACGTCCACCCCTCACCAAACCCGGTGAGGCTTCACTCGGGGATAAATCCTCAAACGGAAATGACGCTCCAACCACACATGCAGGATGATGCCTGCACACACACACGAGGACGCGCCTCAATACACACACACACACACACGGAGATGAAGTCTTCAACACAATCCGACAACAGGGTCACCAACACAAACACACGCTGCCACATGTGCAGCAATCCACACAAACGAGACAGAACGGATCTAAAAAGACCCCCACACACACAAATGCAGATCTAGGAAGATCCACACACACACACATGAATCGAATAAAACACACACACAAGCATGACCACGGATCCAACAACGGTCCACACACACACAAGTTCTTGTAGTTTATGACGAACACAATTACAACACCCAAAACATAAACATGATGAGGCTTAGTTTAGAAAACTCCTGATTTGGGTTTCCTTTGAATGCATGCCGCGGATCTTGAACGTATCTTCAATCTTCACTTGATCGGAGCTTCAATCCGTGCTTGCTTGGATTTTCTCCTTTCTTGCTTGCTAGGCTTCTCTTCTTTCTCCCTTAGGCACTCTTCTTGGAATCCTTGCTTGCTTCTTTTCCTTGGAGGATGTTGGCTTCAGATTTGGCTTGAAACACCTTGGAGATGGATGAAGAACTCTGCACGGAGTACTGTTCACGGCTACAGTACCTCTTCTCTCCCTTGGATAGCCTCTTCCACTTTTGAACTCTCTTGATGCATTCTAGGGTTTTTAACTCTCTTGTGTTGGTTTTATATCTTTTGAATGGTCCATAGACACCCCCCAGACCAGATCCACAAATCATGGGAGATTGGGTGACTTTAGGAATAAACAAATGGGTGAAGATTCCTCTCCATGAGCTTGAAATCGAAAGTCAACAATAGGGGCCTCGGGGATGGCAGTCGACCGGTGTAGGGCTGGCAGTCGACCGTTCTGAGAATTCCTGTAGATGTTGGGGTGTTGGAATTTTCGGTCGACCGCTATGGGTCTGGCGGTCGACCGATTTTTTGCAGCTGGGCTTTTGTTCAATTCTGTTATTTTAGGTCGACCGCCAATGGTGCAGAGGTCGACCAAAAATTTCAAGTCCTGTAAAATTCAAGTGTTAGCCCAATGAAACATGTCCATAAGTCAAGGGCTTTATGTTCTTATCAATTACATGAATTTTGGCATTGGATTCAACTTGGTTTATGCATTAGACCATATGAGCATTTCTCATTACATGAAATCTCCTGAAACAAGTTCAATGCTCACTCTTGAAGTTAACAAATTAAAGGTCGATCCGCGTGTAAGGGCGCACGATGGTGAGTTTTGCAAGGGCTTGAAACCTCATGAACTAGGTGCATATGAACACTTTGAAACACACATGTTTTGAGGTAAGGATCAAGTTCTTGGCTAAGAATCAAGAGATAAAACTCAATCATCCCAAGTAAATTATTCATGAAATAACCGTATGGAACACTCAATAACAAGGAGTGTATAACAGGGTAAGAGCCTTACTAATGGTTCTTGACAGTACATGACATATACCACCCGTTTTGGATTGTAGAGGAGCAGGGTGCTTATCCACACGTTTGGTTCACCAGGTGACTGCCATGAGTTTGATCCTGCAAGCAAGATAGTCAGGGTTAATACCATGCTTGTTCATATTAAAGAGGTTATGAAACCTCTTGCCTCTTGTAAAATTAATTCAATCAAACAAGAATCAAGATCATGTACCGTTGCCATTTGCCATCTCAATCATATTTAAACATGAATGTACACAGTCATCAAGAACATGTGCAATCAACCATAAGTTTAATTATCATCACTCAATCACACATTGTTGGACTTTTGTGACTTCCCTAGTGTTTTGATGATGAGCATCACTATGTTAAATATTGTCATTTTAATCAGATATCTTGAGTAATGTTATGCATTTGAAATTTCCATGATTAACAGGAAAACTGCCATGAGTTAATACCTTGCATGTCCGTAATGTTCCCTTCATACTCCGTGTTGTCCTTTTTGTACGTCGTGTTGTTCCAATTATGTTTGTTGGTTGTCTTCGTGTCGTTATTTGTTCCATCGCGTGCTGTACACTGCAGTACCTCGTGCTGCTTTCTGTGCCACTTCGTGTCGTTCCATCTGTGTCACCCCTTTGTCTTCGAGTCTCTTGTTCTGGCCAAGTCTATACAGCCTCATCTTTACCTTCGTTTCAAGCCAAAGTCTACACATTGGCTTAGCGTCATGCATCAGTCTTCAAAGTCCATACAATGCACTGTAGCATGTTCGAAGCTAAGTCCATACATTGGTTTAAGCTTCCAAGTCTGTACATTGGCCTTCAAGCTTTCCAAGTCTATTCATTGGCAGCTGAACTTTGAAGTCTATACATTGGTCTTCACTTCAAGTATGTACAGCCATTGTCTTGCCAAAGTATATACGTTGTGAACCCTCAAGTCTGTACAGACTTTGCCTTGTCCAAGTCTATACATCGTCCAGTTCTTTGGCAAGTCTATACCTTGTTTCAGTCCATGTTGTTTTCGTGTCATTTTCGTCTTCGAGTTGGTTTCAGTCCAAGTTGTTTTCGTGTGTATTCAAGTCTTTTTAGTAAAGTGTCGTTTCACCTCGTGCCGTTCTCTTTGCTGTGTGTTATGTCGTGTTGTTTTTGTATTCATGTCTTCGTGTTGCTTTTGTATTCGTGTCTTCGTGTTATTCTTGTGTTTATGTCCTCGTGTTGTTTCTTTCTATCTTCGTCCAGGTTCCTTCTGATCGCGTGTTTGTCTACCTTTTCACTCCGTGAGACTTCCTTCTCACCTCGTGCTGTTCTCTTCTGACTTCGTGTCGTTTTCTTTGTAGTGTTAAGCTTTATTATTGTGTATCTCGTGTCGTTCTCTTCGTAGTGTTTGTTTTGTTACAGTGATACTTCGTGTCGTTCTCTTTGTAGTGTTAGCCTTATTAGTATGTATCTCGTGTCGTTCTCTTTTTACCTCGTGCTGTTTTCATCTGACCTCGTGTCATTCTCTCCTTGTCTCGTACTGTAATAATCTTGTGTATCTCGTGTCGTTCTCAGTAAAGTGCATCTCGTATTGCTATCACATACCTCATGCAGTTTTAGTTCTTGTGGCCCTCAGTGTTAATGGTTTTTATCTCCTTGCAGGTCCGAGGAAGAACATTCACCGGTGTCTGGGCTGCACGTGATCCAATGCTAAAGGAACCAATGCTATAAAGGCACGTGGCAAGAAGGTTCTGGATGAAGTGTGGGAGGCACACGCATTCTGCACCTCATCCACCTGCTGCTGCTGCTATATATTGAAGCCTTCGTCCACAGATGAAGGTTGATCGAAAGGAAAAAGCAAAAAGCAGAAGTGCAGAGAGTTCGATCCAGAAAAAGAAGAGAAGAAATTTGAGTGAGAGCAGAAGAGAAAGAGCCTCCCTGAGAAACTAGAGTGTTCCAGTTGAGAGAGAAGAGAGAGCAGGAGAGTGATCAGAAGATGGGTTTTGACTTACGGATCAAATCCGAAGTCTGCTGCTCAGTTTGAGCTACATTGTTTCCAGTTTCTGAACTTTGGATTCTTTCTTTCTTGTTTTCGTTTCTTATATGTTTTCCATTCTTGATTGAGAGTTCTCTGTGTTACCTCCTGGTGTTCAGGGGAAGAGAGAGACGTGTTCTCTCTGGTTTACTTGCAACAGAGGTTGCAGTAGTGTTCCCTCTCGTAGAAGAGGTGTTCCCTCTGGGAGTCAGAGGAAGAGAGACCTTGGTCTCTGGTTCTAGTGACTGTAGATCACTAGTGTTCCCTCCGGTTGGAGGAAGAGGAAATTATTTTCCTGGTTTCTAGGGACTTGACGTCCTTAGGGTTCCCTCCGGGTGTGGAGGAAGAGGGGAGGATGTTCCCCTGGTGAAGCTGTGAATCAGCAGTTGTCGCAGACTGAGTCTGCTTTGCTAGCTGTGCTAGTGGAATCCTCACTTCGATTTGAAGTGAGGGGTGGACGTAGGCAGACTGGAGATCTGGCCGAACCACCTTAAAAACCTCTGTGCCCTTGTGTGATTGTCTGTGGTGGTTCTTGTGGTGTGCCTTCTATCTACTCGAGTTATTGTTCGCACTGCGGTTTTTGTGGGTTCATCTGCGAGATTGCTTGTTTTCAGTGAATCACTCTTCAGTAATTTTTAATCGGTTGAAAACAGTGATCTATTCATCCCCTCCCCTTCTAGATCACTTCATATTTCTCGTATCACTTGGTATCAGAGCGGGTATTTCCCAATATGTGGTCCAACGGCCAGGGAAACGGATCTGCTGGTCCTCGCAGCTACATTGCTGAAGGGCAGTCAATCACCCGTCCCCCTTTCTTCGATGGTAATAACTATTTCTTTTGGAAGAACAGGATGGAAGTCTTTATCAGGGCCCAAAGCCACAAGCTCTGGAGAGTAATTACAGATGGTCCGTACCAACTTCCACCGAATGAAGACATATGGACAGAGGAACAGGTAAAACTCTCCGCACTGAATTGGACGGCTCTTAGCATCATACAGTGCGCCGTCCACCCGGAAGAGTACTTGAGGATTTCAGCGTGCAAGACTGCAAAGAAAATGTGGGATGAATTGCAGTTAATTTATGAGGGCACATCTCAAGTGAAAGCTACCAAGATCAATATGCTTACAACTCAGTATGAGTTGTTTAAGATGAAGCCAGAGGAGTCGATCACAGAAATGTATGCTAGATTGTCTGTGATCATCAATAGTCTGAGAGGATTTGGAAAGGAGATTCAGCAAGAAGACATTGTCAGGAAGATCCTTAGGTCCCTAACTCCCATCTGGGATACTAAGGTGACCGTCATAGAGGAATCAAGAGATTTATCCACCATGTCAGTAACCCAGCTGATTGGGTCTCTCATGACCCACGAAATGAACTTCAGACAAGGGAATGATGGACATGACAGAAAGGGAAAGAATGTTGCTCTGAAGGTCTCACGACATACTAAGAAGAGCAGCAGCAGCAGCAACAGTGGTGGTAGCAGCGAAGACTCTGACGGATTCTCAGACCTGGACAAGAGCGAGCAGGCCATGCTCACCAGGCAATTCAGAAAGTTCCTGAGGACTAAAGGGAAATTCTACAGGAGAAAGAGATTCAATGCTGCAAGGAAGTCTCCTGAACGAGAACTTGAGAAGAACCGGTTTGTTAAGAAGGTTACATGCTACCATTGTCAGAAACCTGGTCACATGAAAAGTGAATGTCCAGAGCTGCAAGCTAAGGCTCCCGGATACCAGAAGAAGATGGTGCACAAGAAGAAGAAAGCCATGCTGTGCACATGGAGCGACGAGGAGGAGGATCCAGAAGCCACCTCGTCCAGTGAAGATGAAGAGAAGACTTGCCTCATGGCCAACCATGAGGAAGAGGTAACGAACTTATTTGAGAATTTTACCTTGGATGATTGGGAGGACGCTTATGGCGACCTGTTAGCTAAATATAATTTTCTAACCAAGGAGCACAGAATGCTTAAACGAAAGTTTCACTCTGTTTCTGAGGAACACTCTATTGCTGTTACGGACAACATGAAAACCAAGGAGATGGCCATTGAGCTAGATCAGGCTAGAAGTGAGATCGAGAAGTTTAGAATGGAAAGAGAGGAAAATCTAGCTAGGATGAATGAGCTGAAGAGTAAAACTGAAGAGAGTAAAAAGGAGTTTAGACTGATTGCAGAAAAATATGAGGCGGTTAGAAAAGTTAATCAGGAACTCCTGGACCAATGTAATGAACTTCAGAAGGAGATTGAGGACAAAGGAAAAATACTAGAAAAATTTACAGAGGGGAGAAACAATCTGGATGTCCTTCTGGGGTCGAGGGTAAACTTCAACAGGGAGGGATTAGGATATAATCCCACAAGTAAAAAACCCTTTGAATTCAAAACTGTCACGTTCTGCCCCGCCAAGGGCAAAGAAACACTGGAAACCCCATCCAGTTCCAAATCTGTCTCTACATTGAAGGTTTCGACCAGCAAATCTATTCAATCCACTGGTCAGCAGACTAAGTCAGGAAATCCTGAGACTAGAACTGTTCCTGTGCAACAGGTGTGGAACAAGGGTTTTCACACGACCATTCCTATTGATGTCACTAGAAAGGTGAACAGTTTCGCTAAGAAAATTCAGCATGATAGTTATCAAGGAAAGCATGCGAACATGCATCACCTTCAGCACAATTTTCATTTGAATAAAAATGGCTACATGAATTATGCTCAGCACACACGTGTTTCCTCTAAGAGGCCAAACAACAATTTCTCTGCTCGGAAACAGCATAATTTTAATAGGAATAGGCTCATTCAACACCCACTGAGAAATGCCAAGAAGGAAGAATCAATCTACATGAAATCTCTGAAAAGAACAGTAAAACAAATGTGGGTTCCTAAGTGTGATTTGGATAAATTGAAAACTATCTTTGGACCCAATTTGAATTGGGTCCCACATTACTTTGTCTGAACTTTCGCAGGTTAGCCTGGCAGCCGAGCATAACAAGTGGTATCTTGACAGCGGCTGTAGCAGGCACATGACAGGAGACCGGTCCAAATTTAGCAAACTGAAAATGAAGTTTGGGGGCCTGGTCAAATTCGGTGGAAATAACAGAGGAAGAATAATTGGAATTGGTACAGTTGGTAAGTCCTCTACTAACTCCATTGAAGATGTGTATCTTGTAGAAGGACTTCAGCACAACTTGATAAGTATAAGTCAACTCTGCGACAAAGGACACAAGGTACTCTTTGACCACAATTCCTGTACTATTTTTGAGCTGAATTCTGATAACGTCATGTTCAAAGGTCATAGAGTAAACAATGTATACATCGTAGACCTGGATGATAATCCTGAAACTCACTTGTGTATGTCAGCTAATTCTGAACAGGTTGCGTTTGACTGGCATAGGCGTCTAGGCCATGCTAGCTTGTCTACAATGAATAAACTGTCTAAACATAACCTAGTTAGAGGTTTGCCCCGAATAAGATTTCAGTTAGGGTCCAAGCTATGTGATGCTTGTGCACTAGGTAAACAGACTCGTGCAGTTTTTAAGTTGAGAACTGAGAATCTTTCATCTAAACCGCTGCAGCACTTGCACATGGATCTTTTTGGTCCTACCCGCATACAAAGTTTGTCAGGTAAGAGATATGGATTAGTCATAGTTGATGACTTCACTAGATTTTCTTGGTTGTTTTGTTTAGCAAATAAAAATGATGCCTTTGTTCACTTTGAAGAACTTTTCAATAAAATCAAATTGCAAGGTGAACATAACATCATTACAATTCAGTCTGACCATGGAGGAGAGTTTGAGAACTCTTCATTTTCTGATTTTTGCTCAAGAGAGGGAGTGACTCACAAATTCTCTTCTCCCAGGACACCGGAGCAGAACGGAATTGTTGAGAGAAGAAACAGGTCAATAATTGAAATGGCCAGGACTATGCTGATTGAGAGTGGACTTCCAAGGAGATTTTGGGCTGAAGCTGCGAATACTGCATGCTACATTCTAAACCGAGCCTTGGTAAGACCTACTCATAGGAAAACTCCTTATGAACTTCTCAAGGGTAAGCAGCCAAACATTTCTTACTTTAAAGTTTTTGGCTCAAAATGTTTTATCCACAATAATGGTAAGAATGGTTTGGACAAATTTGAAGCTAGAAGCTCTCCTGGAATTTTTCTCGGATATTCAGAAACCTCAAGGGCTTACAGAGTTTTCAATAAAGCTGATCAAACTGTTGAAGAAACACCGCATGTAGTGTTTGATGAAAATGATTTCTCTAACAAAGTGATGGATGATGACAGGGAGCCATCTAATGAGGGAGATTTCTTGGAGAGAATTGAAGAAGAAGAAATGCAGCCAGCTGCTCAACCAGAAAACTCACAGCAAGAAGGAGCAGCTGAGGTAGGTGAACCCTCAGGTGAGATAATATTTCACAAAGACCACCCTAGTGAAAATGTCATAGGCAATTTGCATGATCCTCCTAGGACTAGGTCTCATTTTAGAATTGTCCAAGAACAGGACTTAGCTGCATTGGTATCTCAGGTGGAACCCAAATCTGTGGAAGAAGCCTTAAAACATGATTCTTGGGTATCCGCCATGTGTGAGGAATTAAATCAATTTGAGAAAAATATTGTATGGGAACTAGTTCCCAGACCTGATAACACTCATGTCATTGGCACTAAATGGATTTTCAAGAATAAAGTTGATGAGAATGGAGCTATTTCTAGAAACAAAGCAAGACTTGTAGCTCAAGGCTACAGTCAGGAATTTGGTGTGGATTTTGATGAATCCTATGCCCCAGTGGCTAGGATGGAAGCTATACGAATTCTGCTTGCATTTGCATGCTCTAGGAACATTCGGCTGCAGCAGATGGATGTCAAAAGCGCATTCTTAAATGGGGTATTGAAGGAAGAGGTATATGTTGAACAACCTCCAGGTTTTAATTTCTCTGTTCAGCCTAACATGGTTTTTAGGTTGAATAAAGCCCTCTATGGATTGAAGCAGGCTCCCCGAGCCTGGTATGAGAGACTTTCTGAATTCCTCTTGAGCAAGGGCTACACTCGAGGTAAGGTTGACCAAACCCTCTTCACCAAAAATCTCGGAAAGGATTTAATAGTGGTCCAGGTATATGTTGATGACATCATCTTCGGATCTAACAATTCAAAATTGTGTAAAGAATTTTCTGAATCTATGTCTCATGAATTTGAAATGAGTTTAGTTGGCGAACTAAAGTATTTTCTTGGGCTGCAGGTCAAACAAATGGAGGATGGTTGTTTCATAAATCAAACCAAGTATACTCTGGAGATGCTGAAAAGGTTTGGAATGACCAACCTCAAGACTATCTCAACACCCATGGGCACCAACTCCTCACTGGATTCAGACGAAAAAGGTAAAGAGGTGGATGCTAAATTATATAGAGGTATGATCGGTTCACTCCTCTACTTAACAGCATCCAGGCCTGACATTCAATTTAGTGTAGGGATGTGTGCCAGATACCAGTCTAGGCCTACTGAATTACATTTGGCAGCTGTAAAAAGAATCTTTAGATACTTATCTGCTACCTATGATCTAGGTCTTTGGTATCCTGCATCATGTAGTTTAGATCTCATTGCATATACAGATGCAGATTATGCAGGATGTAAATTGGACAGGAAAAGTACTAGTGGTCACTGCGAATTTTTAGGAGGATGCCTAGTCTCTTGGGGATCCAAGAAGCAACACTCTGTGGCTCTTTCTACTGCTGAAGCTGAGTATGTGGCAGCAGGGAGCTGTGGCACACAGGTTATATGGATAAAACACCAGCTTCTGGATTACTCAGTTGAGCTAGGTTGCACTTCCATCTTTTGTGACAATACTAGTGCAATAAACATTGCAAAGAATCCTGTACTTCATTCTCGAACTAAACACATCGAAATCAGGCATCATTTTATTCGTGATGAAGTAGCTAGGAAGACCTTTGAATTGATCCATGTTGGCACTAACTCACAAATTGCAGATATTTTCACTAAGCCACTGGATACTGAAAAATTTAGCACATTGCGCAGAGAATTAGGTATTTACAGAATTTCATGATTGAATAATTGATTTCTAAATAATCTGTCATGTGCTCTTATGCTTATCTTTGCTCATTATCTGTTACTGAAAATAACCTCATTATGGGTGTTTGCTGATTCACTCGTACTGATTGATACCACTTTGTTTTCTTTGAGGTGTTTTGAGGGTTGTCTTGGTTAAGTCTGAGTTGGTGTCAAGGTCTCAGGGGGAGCTAGATTAATAATTGGTGTCATGCTCTTTTGGCCAAATCTGAACATACTTTGAACGGACTTTTGCTGACCTTATAAGAGAATCAGTTTGAGTAGGTGGATAAAAGAAATTTTTGAATGTTTTATCCGTTAAGACTGTTCATCTAATTTCTTGTTGGAATTTCAGCTGTTAGTCCCACTGAGATCAAAATCTGAATTCAAGACTATCTTCCTACACTGTAACTGACTTCTGATCTAGCCAGTACAGCATACCTACTTAGTCTAGTTAAGTCCAAAATGAGGTATATAGTGCTTTTGTCTGAAGAACTTTGGAGCTGGTGTATTGTTCTCAAACTGAATCTAGACTAATTTACAAGGTTTCAAGTGCAGTTTAATGAAAAATTCATGAAAGAAGTTTTAACAACCTTGTTTACTGTTCATTGAGAAACTGGGACTTTCATCAATGAAGTGAAAGTATCCCATGTCATGAGATGGCAGTATAAATCAGGCTTAATTAGCTGTCTTGATCATACAGAGCAATGGTACATATCTGGTTAGTAACTGGGGTGTCTGGCCTCTGGTAAAGGTGTCACCTTAATGTCAACACCAGTTAGAATACTATCTCTGTCCTCTTGTCAGAAGGGGTAATGTGGTCTTGCCACCAAGTAACTGGGGATTCCTGCCTCTAAACAAGGTGTCTCCCTAATGTCAAAGGTGTACTTGACAGATTTATCTTTGATCTTGACCATCTGTGAAAAATTTTCTCCCTCTTGGTATCCAGATTCTGTTCACTTGGCATTTAGGTCTTGGTTTGTTTGTTTTCAATACCACAGGTCTTTGTTTTTCCTGACTTCCTTGCTTTATACTCTCTGAGTAAAGACTTACTCTGACCATACTGGTATCTTGTACCTTACTTGCTTAGAATCTGGTTCTGTGTATGGAGCAAATCTTCATTCACCATTTTGCACGCAGTCTGACTAACTGATCCTCAAAATCCTCACATAAAATTAATGGCTTTCTTAATTGCTTAAACATCTCAATAACTCTCCTTTATCAGCCATACTCTCTATTATTTTCTCTCCAATGTCAGCAATTTTCTTTTCGTGATATCTTCAGACCTGCCCCTAGTTTTTGATGATGTCAAAGGGGGAGAGTGTCTTGCTAGTGTCTTGCTTGTGCTTTTGTGCTTTGCTGAGGGGGAGCGAAAGATAAGTGCCCTGAGTTATCTAGTCAGAAGAAAGTGGATGTTGTGTTCAGGGGGAGCTCTTGGGAGTCGTCAGAGGAGGCGAGTGTGTTGTGTGTCTGCATTGCTTATTTTCACAGCTTATCTTCATGCACTTCATCTCTGTTATTTAATATAGTGTTGCTATCATCAAAAAGGGGGAGATTGTTGCACTTTTGTGACTTCCCTAGTGTTTTGATGATGAGCATCACTATGTTAAATATTGTCATTTTAATCAGATATCTTGAGTAATGTTATGCATTTGAAATTTCCATGATTAATAGGAAAACTGCCACGAGTTAATACCTTGCATGTCTGTAATGTTCCCTTCATACTCCATGTTGTCCTTTTTGTACGTCGTGTTGTTCCAATTATGTTTGTTGGTTGTCTTCGTGTCGTTATTTGTTCCATCGCGTGCTGTACACTGCAGTACCTCGTGTTGCTTTCTGTGCCACTTCGTGTCGTTCCATCTGTGTCACCCCTTTGTCTTCGAGTCTCTTGTTCTGGCCAAGTCTATACAGCCTCATCTTTACCTTCGTTTCAAGCCAAAGTCTACACATTGGCTTAGCGTCATGCATCAGCCTTCAAAGTCCATACATTGCACTGTAGCATGTTCGAAGCTAAGTCCATACATTGGTTTAAGCTTCCAAGTCTGTACATTGGCCTTCAAGCTTTCCAAGTCTATTCATTGGCAGCTGAACTTTGAAGTCTATACATTGATCTTCACTTCAAGTATGTACAGCCATTGTCTTGCCAAAGTATATACGTTGTGAACCCTCAAGTCTGTACAGACTTTGCCTTATCCAAGTCTATACATCGTCCAGTTCTTTGGCAAGTCTATACCTTGTTTCAGTCCATGTTGTTTTCGTGTCATTTTCGTCTTCGAGTTGGTTTCAGTCCAAGTTATTTTCGTGTGTATTCAAGTCTTTTTAGTAAAGTGTCGTTTCACCTCGTGCCGTTCTCTTTGCTGTGTGTTATGTCGTGTTATTTTTGTATTCATGTCTTCGTGTTGCTTTTGTATTCGTGTCTTCATGTGATTATGTCCTCGTGTTGTTTCTTTCTATCTTCGTCCAGGTTCCTTCTGATCGCGTGTTTGTCTACCTTTTCACTCCGTGAGACTTCCTTCTCACCTCGTGCTGTTCTCTTCTAACTTCGTGTCGTTTTCTTTGTAGTGTTAAGCTTTATTATTGTGTATCTCGTGTCGTTCTCTTCGTAGTGTTTGTTTTGTTACAGTGATACTTCGTGTCGTTCTCTTTGTAGTGTTAGCCTTATTAGTATGTATCTCGTGTCGTTCTCTTTTTTCCTCGTGCTGTTTTCATCTGACCTCGTGTCATTCTCTCTTTGTCTCGTACTGTAATAATCTTGTGTATCTCGTGTCGTTCTCAGTAAAGTGCATCTCATATTGCTATTTCATACCTCATGCAGTTTTAGTTCTTGTGGCCCTCAGTGTTAATGGTTTTTATCTCCTTGCAGGTCTGAGGAAGAACATTCACCGGTGTCTGGGTTGCACGTGATCCAATGGTAAAGGAACCAATGCTATAAAGGCACGTGGCAAGAAGGTTCTGGATGAAGTGTGGGAGGCACACGCATTCTGCACCTCATCCACCTGCTGCTGCTGCTATATATTGAAGCCTTCGTCCACAGATGAAGGTTGATCGAAAGGAAAAAGCAAAAAGCAGAAGTGCAGAGAGTTCGATCCAGAAAAAGAGAGAAGAAATTTGAGTGAGAGCAGAAGAGAAAGAGCCTCCCTGAGAAACTAGAGTGTTCAGTTGAGAGAGAAGAGAGAGCAGGAGAGTGATCAGAAGATGGGTTTTGACTTACGGATCAAATCCGAAGTCTGCTGCTCAGTTTGAGCTACATTGTTTCCAGTTTCTAACTTTGGATTCTTTCTTTCTTGTTTTCGTTTCTTATATGTTTTCCATTCTTGATTGAGAGTTCTCTGTGTTACCTCCTGGTGTTCAGGGGAAGAGAGAGACATGTTCTCTCTAGTTTACTTGCAACAGAGGTTGCAGTAGTGTTCCCTCTCGTAGAAGAGGTGTTCCCTCTGGGAGTCAAAGGAAGAGAGACTTTGGTCTCTGGTTCTAGTGACTGTAGATCACTAGAGTTCTCTCCGGTTGGAGGAAGAGGAAATTGTTTTCCTGGTTTCTAGGGACTTGACGTCCTTAGGGTTCCCTCCGGGTGTGGAGGAAGAGGGGAGGATGTTCCCCTGGTGAAGCTGTGAATCAGCAGTTGTCACAGGTTGAGTCTGCTTTGCTAGCTGTGCTAGTGGAATCGTCACTTCGATTTGAAGTGAGGGGTGGACGTAGGCAGACTGGAGATCTGGCCGAACCACCTTAAAAACCTCTGTGCCCTTGTGTGATTGTCTGTGGTGGTTCTTGTGGTGTGCCTTCTATCTACTCGAGTTATTGTTTGCACTGCGGTTTTTGTGGGTTCATCTGCGAGATTGCTTGTTTTCAGTGAATCACTCTTCAGTAATTTTTAATCGGTTGAAAACAGTGATCTATTCATCCCCTCCCCTTCTAGATCACTTCATATTTCTCGTATCAACATTAAGTTTACTTATCATCAAAAACATAACGCCAACAATCATCAAAACCATAACTCAACAATCTCCCCCTTTTTGATGATGACAAACTTAATGATGATACAACAGAATGGCACATATGTTAATAGAATGGCACAGATGTTCTTATTCCCTTATCACACACAATCATGAACTTTTCTCCCCCTTTGACATTATCAAAAAGCGGGATAATGCAGATCTTTCTCCCACAATAACATTGTCAAACAAGCTGGAAGAAGCCAACGAAGCAAGAGCAAATCTTTCTCCCTCTTTTAAACAGCAATGGCTCAGAATTCAGATGAAGTAACAGCAAATCATGGACTAAAAAATCAATATGAGTCCAATCAGAGGAGACCAATTGGTGATTATTCTTAAACATCAATATGATACCATCTAAAGCAAATTCAGTGAAGCATGTATTGATACCAATTGAAGGTAATGATTGACCTCAAGGATATGAGCCAATGGAGGAAGATGTTCACAAGATGAGGTGTTCAGCAGGATAGCATTCAAAATCTAGATCCCATGTCAGATTTTCACAACAAGCAAGAGCAGAAGGGCATATCAAAAGGATTTTATTTGATTTTCAAATTTTTAGATTTTTATATTTTGGTTTGAAATACATGAAATGCAACACATGCAAGTGATGCCATATGAGATGTACAATCAAACAAATACGTATATGTACATGCAACTCAGCTCCCCCGTACTTATTTAAGAGAGGATAGGTATAGGAAGGGTGCATAAGGGTCATGACAATCGGAATGCACATGTGTAGCATATGGAAGATTGTGCAATCACATAGGAGATTCATGCAATTGCTAATGCAGTCAATCAACTTTTTGAATACATGTTAAATCAAATTTCCAAATGTGTAAGTGAGTAACATGAAAAATGATAGTTACAATATGGATATTCAGATTTTCAGATTAACACAAGGAGACATTTTACAGACTGCACTTCAATTTTGAGAATAGCGTATTGGAGGCTTCGCTCTACCACAAGAATTTTACACAGATAAACAGACTTTTCCTAAGAATGATCAGGTTCAAATAATTCTTTTTTACGTGAGTAGATGTATGGAGCTCATGCCAGAATCCCCGGTTACTCAGAATATTGAACCATTTCACCTCATTTTGAATAGAGGTACTTTAGTCAACACTTTTTAGAAATGAACCACATCACGTCTCAGGTGACATGTGCCCAATTTACTCAGTGAGACTTAGCATTGCTCTGCCTTTCATTTTCATTCGAGATTTTTCAAAAAGGAAAGGTAGGCGGCTTTTTCCTCAACTGTCTCTTCAACATACATGCATCAAGTTTAACATCTCGAGAGTGTTGAAAAGAAATTCATATATCCTTATCTTTAACACACATTTTCACATTTTGTGCATGAAGTTTGTAAATTTGATTCAGCATGTATACCAAAAATATCATGAATACATAATAGTGCAACTCCCCCTAAATAGATGCACTTATGAAATATAAACTCTCCTAGAGTGTACGACATGAAACACTCCAATAATGACTCAAATGCAGCATTATTTATCAAGAAGACATAAAGTCATAGAAGTTTCAAGGATGGGGGTAAATAACATATAATTAGCAAGCAAACATGTAGAGGGAGTGTATGCAACATGCAATGCAAATATGTAACTGATACCAATCAAATGGATACCAATTGAATGGACTGAATGTAGCTAATGCATGAGTTCTAATGCAATACAACCTTTGATCATATAATAATGAAATGCAACAAGCCAAGATAGAATGCAATGTGGTGTAAAACTTCTGATACCAAATGAATGAACTAACTTCAGCTAATGCATGAATTGTAATGCATGCAACCTATGTCTAGATGAGCATGTGATGCAAGATGCAAATGCAGCATAGGAGGGCTTGATCTTCAAACCATGAGGCAAATTCCACATTGGAGCATTCACATTATATTAATGTGTCAACAAATATTTTCATGACATGACCTTTATGAAACAAGGGTGTTTAAATGAGAAAAATTAAGCAATGCAACCCAATTTTTAAAATTGTTCAAAAATAGATTTTCAAAGGCCTTTCACAAGTTTTGAAATGAGAATTCATCTACAAGTCAAATGTTTGAAACATTTAATCAAAAACATATTTTCAATTTAAATAACTCAGCTCAAGGATTTATTCACAAATCTACCAATCATAATTTTCAAGATCTGGTACAAGGCAGAGATTTTAGTCCGAAGACCCAGCTCAACACATAGGGAATACTTCCAAGTGGACATAATCCACTCTTCCACAGACGCCATTTGATATACCATATATGCAGTTAAATTTAAATGTGATTATGCAATTTAAATTAAGAAATATTCAATAGCCAATCTCTTTATTCACACTTCTCAAGATTTTCAATTTGATTCAACCACTTAAACAAGTCCATCACAGGAGGCTGGTAAATGACAGATCATGTTTGTAGAATCAATACCTGTCATTTAAGAGTATCACCAAGTAACAAAAAGGCCATTACATAAATTTACAAGGTTGAATTATCTTAGTTCAGGTGACAAGATTAGAAGCCTCCATGCACTAAGATCACTAACCCCACAAACATTAGTACTTCATATTTTGGTTTTCATACCTTTGCCTTGAGAATCCATTTTCATCCAAGCCTTCCACCTGCAATCCAAAGAAGAATGAAATTCAGTTTAGTCATGAGAGTATTTTAAAATCTTCTTGCACAATCCCTGTAAAGTGTTCACAAAAGGCATTATTAGTAGCTCAGAAATGATATCATCCACATATGCTTGAACCACTAAAATATCTTTTACCTGATTTCCCTTGTGAGAGGTGTTTGATCAACCTTACCTATTGAACCCATTCTGAGTCAAACGAGATGTGCGCCTTTCATACCATGTCTTGGGTACTTGCTTCAGCACGTTCAAGACTTTCACCAGCCTGTACTTGAGTCGAACCTGGATGTTGTTCTACACAAAGTATCCCATCTTCTTATAGCAACTTGGGAGGGTTCTCATGATTTTCATCCTTGCAAGGTATTCCTTTCATTGACTCAAGCTTGGCCATGACTAGTCCATCATTATTTGGATTTTGTTAGTATAATCTGCATCCAAGGACAAGAGGACTTGAGTTATCAATTTCGATTCAAATTTATTGACAATGGCATGACAAATTATTTTAACAACCAATATTCCCTAGACTGCTACAGATGCAGTGCATGACTCATGTGTGAACCCAAGCATTAAGCCCATATGACGAATGTGGTTGCTCCCTCTTAGTGTGTGTGCATGAATGTAGGATGTTCATTAACATCCAATGCCATTGTAGCCTATGACTGATTGACTCATAGTACCAGGTGGAGAACTTAGATCCGAAGATCACCTCACGCGTAGTGATAACTTTCAAACAGGCGTAACCTGCCCTTCCACATGTCACCATTTGATATACTATATAGTCGAGGATGATGAAGGTAGGACGATTGCTATGCATTATGACATGAATTCACAATGTTCAATGTGTAAGATCCCAGAATTTTTATAAATTATTTTAGGAATATTTAATTATTTTTTGGAATTTATAAAGGCCTAAATAAATTAATAAATAGAATATTAGATCAATAAGTCATTATAAGGCCCAATTATGTTAAATAATTAACCTAGCCTATTTAAAGATAATCCAAAAGGTTAATGGACCAAGCCCATTAAGTTTGGCCCATATTCTAGAAGGGCAATTAGGTTATTCACGTATTTTAAGGATAAATACTATTTATATAAGATAATTATGTGGATAAACGAATAAAAGAGTTTTATGAAATTGAAACTCTATACACATTGAAGGTAACGGTCTATCGGGCGACCGCCACAGCCCTGTAACGCACCAGGCTGGATGCGTTACACTCTGTTAGTTCTGTGAAAGGAAGAACGAGCAAAAAAGATTAGAACTTTGGGATCTTATCTACAAGAGATCGACTTGGGAGAGCTTATAACATTACTAAGGACTCTTAGGGATTAGGTTCTGGCAAATTAAGGACTCTAGAATCGATCTAATCTTCAAAACCCTATAAATAGGACCTAGTTCTGAACTGAGCGACCCTTACTTTTATCTTATGAAGAATCAAGGTAAGGAGTCATAATTTCGGGTAAGTTTTTTACGACTTTTTGTTTATAACACATAAGACTAATAGCTCTCTAAATTTCGTGCTAGGAGATCAAGCAACCAAGGAGATAGAAGCTTCCAAAGTTACTGATTCAACCTTAGAACCCCAGGAATCTGAACACAAGTTCCCTGAAGATCTAGAGATTAGGACATCTAAATGAGGTAATTATAGTTCAATCCTTTAGAACTTTTTGTTCCCAATAATTTCATCTTCTTACCCTCAAAATTTCACATCCTTAGGTCAAGAGGCTGAGGAAATAGAGCAGATTGAAGTTGCTGATTTATCACAAGAAGTACAAGGGACTAAGGGTAGCACCTAGCATCAAATTCGAAGTTTAAAGGTTTTAGAAGAGGTAGGTTATCTTATGATTGGCAAAAACAACTTGTTAGGAATAAAAGTCCTCTAGTTGTGCTTGATTTCATGCATTCTAGACTAAAAATTTCATGATCCCTTAGCCCTAAATGGAAATTAAAAGACATTATCCTGTCTATTCACTAAACCCATGCATATAGTTGGCCTATACTTCATTATCATGACTAGGACAGTGGTAGTATTTTGATTTCCTGGCATGTTATATTTTCATAAACCTTTACTTAGTTTACTGCCAGCAGATTCTCTGACGCACCAACGTAAGACCATCACATGAATGTAACGGCCTTACGATAGACCGTCACACCCTGTTGTGTTTTATTGTTCTATTGTCTCTGACGCACCCTAGCAGGAGCGTTACACCACTGTAACGGCCCCTCGATAAATCGTCATAAGCACTGTAACGCGCCTATCCTAGACCGTAAGACCCCTGTGTTCTGCCAACCCAAGACAGAATAATAACCAGTTAAGTTTACTTATAAATAAGCTTAGATAGCTAAGATGGACCTGTTATCATGACTTTAAGTTTAGTTACTGATTCATAATCAAATTACATAATTAATGTGTCTTAGGTTATTTTAAGTTGTGCTAATTTCATTGGCTAAAACTCTATAGTTTTGTATTCTAAATCGTGATTTTCCAATGTTGTATTGACGGAGTTTTATCTTGGTTTCACATTGTTACACATTTTTATTTATCAATAGAGTCATTTCTTTAAGTATATGGCACATATTTTGGTATATTGTCCATTAGTTCACATTGCACTATAGGAACATTATTCTTGGACATGAGGACCTCTCTATTGGATATTCCTTCCAATGGACTAGGAAATCTCATTTCAAGGCCTCCGTAATTCTCCGCGAGCCTGGGATTCCCACTAGGACGCTGAGTTGGTTGTACCATTAAAGCACATTGATTAGATTACACTATCGATGTTTTTGGTTAGCAGTAATGTAACGGCTCTATGTTGGACCGTCAGGCACAAGTAACGACCCAATATACGATCGTCACATTCAACTAAGTCCGATTTCTTGGTTCTAGATTCAGACTAATGTAACAGCCCAATACTGGAGCATCACATCATGTAATGGCCCAATACACGACCGTCACACTGCTTGAGTATTTTAACCCAAGGTGGACCAAGGGTTGATATTCCAAGGTTTCTAGATGGACTATTGATGATCTAGAACTTATCATATTAATCAAGAAACCTAAAATAATGAATGAAAAATAAAGAATGTACCGTTATGCTACCGATTTATTTCCATAAGCATAACCTTGCTTAAGTCATTCTTGATTTCTCATGATTCTTATTAAAGCATTCATTCATTGAATTATTGTTATCATGAGCTTATTGAACTTATTACATTCTTGGCCATACTTTATTGTTACATGCGTGAAAAAAAGCTTGATTTATACTTGAAGATGCGATCGAGCACTGATTGTGTTCAAGGGCTCTATGCTAGTCCCCTCGGCTGATTGTTGGAAACATACTATTATAAACCATGAGGTATGATGCTACTGGCGTCGCATTGCGCTGGGAGTACTTTCTGTATAAATAAGTGAAAATCCACAATACAGCATGACATGACATTCTTGTACATGACTTTCTTGCTTGATATTCCACAAAAATTCACCAAGTACTTACTCATCAGCAAAAGATATTAGATTGATGATTATGTGGCTTGCTAGTACATTCTCGATACATTCTTGTTCATGAAAGGCCAATATCATATTCTTGTTACATTCTTGCTAGTTCGTACTTGCTCTCAATCTAACTTACTTGATCGTCTTGTTACTTTGGTTTAATCCCGTGATTGATCGCATTCACATGATTTTTACCTTATTCTTTAGAGCTAAATTGTTAATTACTTTAATAGTGCCTTCATGTTGATGTGAAGATACCTACTGGGCAAGTGTGCTCATTACATATTTCCAATCTTTTCAGGAGATGGAAGTGATCGAATTCGGATTCAGGTTATACAAGTAGCAGGTCCGAGAGCGAATGAAAGTATTGTCAAGATGAGAGTGAAGACTTAGGAAGGTCTATATTGTTTAGATTGAGTCTATGTAATTTTCCTATTTTTTGAGTCTGATAGATTGGAATAAGTTGAATTAGTGGTTGTATTTGAATACTTGATTATTATGAAATAAAGTTGGAGTTTGAGTAAATATTGTGCAATTGTATTTATGTGTGTGATTGTCTTGCGCTCTGATCATTCTTGCTTGCAAGAGGCTTACCATGCCGGCTGTCCGCGCTGCCCGAGTTAGTCTTCCGCTGTAATAAAGGCTCGGGGTGTGACACAACGTATGCATGATAGTACGTGAAAGTATATGCAATCTCAGTGTATGCAGTGAAATTGATTTGACGATTTCAAAAATCCACTTCAACAAGATTCTATATGAAGATGATGTGCACAGGGGTATGCAGACGACTATGGATAGAATGCATGTACATTCATATGCATTATCACAAGATTCAGCACAAAATAAATCAAGACATAGCACCTTTTCTAGAGTAATGAGAGGGATATCACCTGAGCATTCAGATTCAATTTTTGATTTTTCTTCCAACCTGACTTATGCCACTTGGCCCGTGTGCCTTACCTTCTTGATGAAAATAGATTTCATGCTTTATATTCCCAAGGCACACCTGCAAAATAGATTTCTCATTTGGCCTTCTTAGGTACCTAAATCTTTGGGTCCTTGTGGGTTAGCAGCAACTCTGGCATGTGATTTCCAAATTTTAACAACATTCAAGTCATAATTTTTCATGAGAAAATAATCATGCTTAACATTTCCAGATTTGCCAAAGTGATGGGGGGAAGCACGTGACATCACATTTTTCCTTCTCATTGGTTCTACTGATTTATGTGTGTGAGCATGATGTGTTGAGTGGGAGTTCTTTCTCTTCAATAATAACCAGCAATGTGAAGTTGTATGACCGCTTTTACCACAGTGATTGCAATGCATGAACGATTTTGTGATAAATGATTACTTTACATTATTCAAAACAGCTTGGTTTCTACATGCTCTCAAATCATCATTTTTCATAATGAAACAACTATGCATCATGTGTCCAAGTTTTCCACAATAAAGACAAGTAGTATTTCTTTTCTTGGATGCATGGGGTTTCACATGAATGGTTTTAGTATGAACATTTTGGACATCCACACTCTTTTTCAGATTTGGTTGAAGTCTAGACATGGTGTGTTGCTAGGGGTGAGATGCGGAGGTGCTAGGTATACATGTGCTGTGGACAAATGAGGTGTGTAACTTGTTTTCAAGTTTCTTTTTATTCACAGGATTATATCCCAGTTCTTCTCTTTGAAAATTCACATTCATTCCCAGCAATTTGTCCAAATTATCTTTGCCATCTACAAATTTAGATAGCGAATCATTCAACTTAAGAATTTCATATTGAAGAGATGAAATTTACAATTCAGAATTAGCAAGTTCTTTTTCACAAGTAGAAAGACTAACATTCAACATGGCATTGGTAGTTGTTGAACCCCGTGCACAACCATGTTTTAAGAAATTTTGATGATGAACTAAATACCATGTGACTGCCCTCCATGTAAACATTTGCATATGTTGTTGTGGATTTGAAAAGAACTAAACAAACTCCATTTTGTATGAATGGACTAATGTATGTCACGGCCAACAAATTTGATGAAGTTAACTGACATGTAATTTGATATGTTTACAGGAGCTAGTGAGAAAGAATAGTCTCCGACTGAAATGGGTGAAACTCTTCTAACTCTTCCCTATTTGATTCACTTAATGGTTGTGAAGCAGGATCTTAAGCGTGAAATTAATTGAATAATGAGAGATAGACTTCAATGTTTTGAAATTGAGTGATATGGAAGACTAACTTCCAGTATGCAATGTAACAGGTTTGTCAAACAAGCATTGAATATAAAGACCAATTGGAAACCTTCCAATTGGATCTTCACATGCATATGGACTGACACAAGGATCTCAAGTGTGAATTGAAGGGTAAGTTGCTTTGGTTGAATGGTAGGAGGAGATTAATTGTGAGAAATGGATGGACATCTCTCAAGGTAATTCCCTGACTATCTCTAATTGGTATATCCATGATTTGGGGTACTTTATACCCATTTCTCTCTTGCATGCATTCATATTCAATGTTTCATCCTCTTTGAATTACCCATATGCATGTTTTATTTAGTTTGCATTATGTCAGGAATAGTGTCGACCCCATGGGTCGACACTTTGTCCATGGGTCTGGTTTTCTAAACCGGCCCTCTTATGTCTTCAAACGTGGGGATAAAAAGTCAACCCCAAGGGTCGACCTTTTTAGTTGGGGTCGACCTTTTTATCACTAGGTTCTGTCTGGGTTCATTTTTCAGAACCCTGGACATAAGTGTCGACCCACAAGGTCGACACTTATTCCGGGACTTTCTGCCGTGGCTTGTTTCCATGCCACAAGTAGAAAGTGTCGACCCCAAGGGTCGACACTTTATACGCTGTGTTCTGTTCCAGCCTTGTTCTATCTTGCCCGATCGCGAGTGTCAACCTCTAAGGTCGACACTTTCCGACGATCGAAAAAATCACCGGTTCACGCGGCGGCAGGTGCCCTAGCTCATTCTTTTCTTTTAGTGCCCCCTTGTGATTGGCCCTAGGAGGATAATGTCATCCACGTGTCCCCTCCATCCTAGGTGGTATATATGTTATGTGATAGGATTCCTTGAAAAAAGAAGAAAAACAACGATGAGAATGCATCGAATGAGAAATTCATTTTTGGGGTTTTACAGGGAATGAGGCCGGAGCTGTGATGAAGCTTCTACCCAGATCGTGCTAAGCTCGAATCAAGGCTGAAGAAGATCGTCTTCCACCTCCTAGAAGCCGTCTTGTTGAGGAGGAAGGCTGTACCATCTCCAAGTTACCCAATGTGCAATAAATGATTCAAGGAGAAGAAGAAAGGGTCTGATGTTCATCTTCTTCCATCCTTCAGAAATGAACCTATTGAAGCATCAACCTTCATCTTCATTCCAAAGTCCAGTCCACCTCAGTTATTAAAGAAGCCAAGGGCATCGTCCTCCAGCCAGGAGTTCTCTCAACCCGTCCTTGTTTTTACTTGCTATAGTTTAGTGCTTAGTTGATGTCCAGTGAGATTGCTTTGAAGATTTGTCGCTATTGAGCTTGCAAATGTACATCTGTGTCCATCTCTTAAATTGAAGAAAACTGTGTGTGTGTTCGGAGCGGTGTCTCCGAGTGTGGATTGATTGTTGGGGTGCGTTCCCCGTCTTAGTGTGTGTGTGTGGTGCTGAGCACAATGTTGATGGTTCACCCTCGTGTGTGTGTGGTTTGCTACCGTCGAGCAGCGTGTGGTGTATTAGGGTTCGTCCCCGTGTGCTACCTCATGTAGCGTTTTAGTGAAGCCTCACCGAGGTGGTGAGGGGTGGACGTAGGGTACCCGTCGTGGTCCCGAACCACCTAAAAATCTTTGTGCGTGTGTGATTGGTTGTGTGATTGTTCCTTATCCTCTACCACCATTCACAGGATGGATTATGAACTGCGTTGCATATCGATGCTAAATTTGTCAATGTACATGGCTAGTTCAAATTGCTAAATCTCCGTGTGTGATCTTGTCACCTGCACGTTTGATGAGGATTGATTGTGAAGCCTTTCAAGTTATTTTAACTTGTCTTAATTTTTGAAGAGGGATCTATTCATCCCCTTCTAGATCCGTGCCACTACACTGTGGGACCCAACAATTGGTATCAGGGCCCGACTCTGTTATTTTAGATCAAACGATCTTCAGAGGGATCCTAGTGTAGTTTTGAATGATGAATGCTTCTTCAGATATTGCTTCTTTGACTTCTTTACCTGTTTATAATGGTGATGACTTTAACTCATGGCTGGGAAGAATGTGTAGGACCATAAACTTAATTGATCCAAATCTGTGGAAACTAGTTAACAATGGTCCTCATAAGTTGCCTCGGGATGAGACCAAGTGGTCCAACCAAGACAGACTAAAGAGTCATGAAAATGCTACAATTTTGAGATTGCTAAAAAATTCTGTCAATACTAATAGGTTTACGTTTGTCACCTCTTGCAGAACCGCAAAAGAAATTATGGACAAATTGATGCTAGCTCAAGAGAAGCAAGGACTAAAGGGATTAATGGCTGATGATATCTATCAAACCTGTGATGAAAGTGCTGAGGAGGTAAGCTCTAAATCAGATGAAGATGAAATATCTTTCGAAGATTTAGTAGATGCCTATGAAGAACTGTCAGAAAAATATCAAAAGATGAAACATGAAAACAAAGCACTGAAGAAAATGTCTAATGAAAATATCAATGATAATTTTTCTTGTGTGAAATGCATTGATCGAATTTCAAAAATTGAAGAGCTGGCTGAAAGAAAAGTATTGCGCCCTCGTGCGGTCAATTTCAGGAGCATTGAAAAGAATCTGCCAAGGTTAGTCGAGCTCTTAAGGAAGCAGCCAAATTTAATTTCCTTCATGTTAGATCACCGAAGAGTTTATCATTCCCTGGTTCATCAATTCTATGCAAATATGGTTGTCAAAAATGATGAACTATACACTGAGGTCAATGGGCATTCTGTTCCTTTAACTCCTCAGTTGATAGGAAAAGCCCTAAATCTGCCTTGGGATAGTGGGATGTTATATGGAGAAGCCATTTATTCCGAAGAACTTGCATATGACCTCATGACAGATAAAGTAGCAACACCAGGGTGTGTACCCAAGCTCAATGCAAATGAATTCCCATCCCTTCAGAGAATTTTGCATCACATGATGACCACTATTCTATTGCCAAGATCAGGGTCTAGGGAACAAGTAACCGACATGCACAAATTCCTATTTGTTCAATTCATGAGTGGAGAACTGGTCAACTTTCCAGTTGTGATAATGGAGTACATAACTAGCTGCAGGAAGTCCAAGAACTGAAATTTACCTTATGGAGCTGCTTTAACACCAATTTTTAGTCTTTGCATATTTACTTGAGTCAGCAGGTCAGTCATCCAATTAAGGATGGTGACATCTATACAATCCCATCCATCTGCACCAACATGGGATATGAAGTGATAAATGGTGTTCTTGTTCGTACTCTTCCGTCAAAGAAAGGAAAAGCCCCTGAAGCAGGGTCTGGCCAAAATGAAGGTGAAGATGATGAACAACCCATCAGCAGAACTGCCAGAACAAGAGGATCACAGGCCACATCTTCAACAGCTCCGTCAATGAGCACCAAATTCGATGAACTAGCTGATGAAGTGAGCAATGTTAGAGAATTTGTGGATGCCCTCACACGGGAAGTAAAGGAACTGAAGCTTCACCATGATACTTATCTTCAGAAGTTCGCTGCCATGGCCAATTCCATTGACTCGCTCCATTCTGCAATTGGCATTCAAAACTCCAAGTTTGACGATCTCTCTGATTTTCTAAGGCGTCCACGCACACCTCCTGCCTCTCCTTGAGATTTTGATCTCTAACACCCTAGCTCTCATGACCAAGCTAATTAACTTTTCCCCCTTACCACTCTTTTTGTTGATGACAAAGGGGGAGATGAAATGTGCTATATGTGTGTGGATGATACCATGTGTGGATGTTATGGTTGTGTCTTGTTATGTGGACACTTTGTGGTTTATGCTTCTGTTTTGGTTATGGTTATGTGTCCTGTGACAATTGGTATCTTAGGGTTAATGCTTATCTTGTGGACATGGGTGTCTTGTGTTTACTTTTGTGGAGGACTTGGACTTGTTTATTTTGTGGACATAGCTGTCCAGATATAGACAATGGTTGTGGTTGTCTTATGAACAATGCTGAAGTTAATCAGTTATTTTGAATCAGTGAATGAAACTTTCTGTGGACTTGTGTTTATCATGTGGAATGATCACCTTTGCTTCTATTCTGATATTGTCTCTACTTATGATTGGAAATACACTTTTCGATGTTTGATGGATGATTCATCACTAATGCTGCATGGTATTTTAATTTGTGGTTAGAATGCATCATATTCCTGATTGTGTTATCAAATGGTCTACAGGATGTCATTCGATTGTTAAGCATCACGCCTAGAATGCTAGATGTGAGAAGATGTTCATTGAAATCTTTTTATCTGTCTACACCTTTTTGTCAAATTGCACATAGTATTTGTCATCATCAAAAAGGGGGAGATTGTTGAACCCTGTGCACAACCGTGTTTTAAGGAATTTTGATGATGAACTAAATACCATGTGACTGCCCTCCATGTAAACATTTGCATATGTTGTTGTGGATTTAAAAAGAACTAAACAAACTCCATTTTTTATGAATGGACTAATGTATGTCACGGCCAACAAATTTGATGAAGTTAACTGACATGTAATTTGATATGCTTACAGGAGCTAGTGAGAAAGAATAGTCTCCGATTGAAATGGGTGAAACTCTTCTAACTCTTTCCTATTTGCTTCACTTAACGGTTGTGAAGCAGGATCTTAAGTGTGAAATTAATTGAATAATGAGAGATAGACTTCAATGTTTTGAAATTGAGTGATATGGAAGACTAACTTCCAGTATGCAATGTGACAGGTGTGTCGAACAAGCATTGAATATAAAGACAAATTGGAAACCTTCCAATTGGATCTTCACATGCATATAGACTGACACAAGGATCTCAAGTGTGAATTGAAGGGTAAGTTGCTTTGGTTGAATGGTAGGAGGAGGTTAATTGTGAGAAATGGGTGGACATCTCTCAAGGTAATTCCCTGACTATCTCTAATTGGTATATCCATGATTTGGGGTACTTTATACCCATTTCTCTCGTGCATTCATTCATATTCAATGTTTCATCCTCTTTGAATTACCCCTATACATGTTTTATTTAGTTTGCATTATGTTAGGAAAAGTGTCGACCCCATGGGTCGACACTTTGTCCATGGGTCTGGTTTTCTAAATCGGCCCTCTTATGTCTTCGAACGTGGGGATAAAAAGTTGACCCCAAGGGTCGACCTTTTTATCACTAGGTTCTGTTTGGGTTCATTTTTCAGAACCCAAGACATAAGTGTCGACCCACAAGGTCGACACTTATTCTGAGACTTTCTGCCACAAGTAGAAAGTGTCGACCCGAAGGGTCGACACTTTATACGATGTGTTCTGTTCGAGCCTTGTTCTGTCTTGCCCGATCGCGAGTGTCGACACTTTCCGGCGATCGGAAAAATCGCCGGTTCGCGCGGCGGCGGGTGCCCTAGCTCATTCTTTTCTTTTAGTGCCCCCTTGTGATTGGCCCTAGGAGGATAATGTCCTCCACGTGTCCCCTCCATCCCAGGTGGTATATATGTTATGTGATAGGGTTCCTTGAAAAAAGAAGAAAAACAACGATGAGAATGCATCGAATGAGAAATTCATTTTTGGGGTTTTGCAGGGAATGAGGCCGGAGCTGTGATGAAGCTTCTACCCAGATCGTGCTAAGCTCGAATCAAGGCTGAAGAAGATCGTCTTCTACCTCCTAGAAGCCGTCTTGTTGAGGAAGAAGGTTGTACCATCTCCAAGTTACCCAATGCGCAGTAAATGATTCAAGGAGAAGAAGAAAGGGTCTGATGTTCATATTCTTCCATCCTTCAGAAATGAACCTGTTGAAGCATCAACCATCATCTTCATTCCAAAGTCCAGTCTGCCTCAGTTATTAAAGAAGCCAAGGGCATCGTCCTCCAGCCAGGAGTTCTCTCAACCCGTCCTTGTTTTTACTTGCTGCAGTTTAGTGCTTAGTTGATGTCCAATGAGATTGCTTTGAAGATTTGTCGCTATTGAGCTTGCAAATGTACATCTGTGTCCATCTCTTACATTGAAGAAAACTGTGTGTGTGTTCGGAGCGGTGTCTCCAAGTGTGGATTGATTGTTGGGGTGCGTTCCCTATCTTGGTGTGTGTGTGTGGTGCTGAGCACCGTGTTGAGGGTTTCCCCTCATGTGTGTGTGGTTTGCTGCCGTCGAGCAACGTGTGGTTTATTGGGGTTCATCCCCGTGTGCTACCTCGTGTAGCGTTTTAGTGAAGCCTCACCGAGGTGGTGAGGGGTGGACGTAGGGTATCCGTCGTGGTCTCGAACCACCTAAAAATCTTTGTGCGTGTGTGATTGGTTGTGTGATTGTTCCTTATCCTCTACCACCATTCACAGGATGGATTATGAACTGCGTTGCATATCGATGCTAAATTTGTCAATGTACATGGCTAGTTCAAATTGCTAAATCTCTGTGTGTGATCTTGTCACCTGCACGTTTGATGAGGATTGATTGTGAAGCCTTTCAAGTTATTTTAACTTGTCTTAATTTTTGAAGAGGGATCTATTCACCCCCCTCTAGATCCGTGCCACTACACTGTGGGACCCAACAGTAGACTTAAGTCATTATACTTCTTGCTTAAGTTCATCCTCATTTTCACATTCTCTAACAACCACAGATTTTCTCTTTTCAAGAATTAACAATCTTTCAGAAATGGCCTTGCTCAATTCTTTCAGTTTCTCATTTTCTTTAACAAACTTTTCATCATGAATCAGTTCATTTATCAATGTTTGATCATAGGCCATAGAATTTAGCTTACCTTTCAACTCGTTATTCTCATTTCTTAAGGTGCTGATTTGATCTTTATGCAATTTAATGTCGAACACATGAGCCTCAATCATTTCCACTAAAAGTGAGCATTTTTTACAAGAGGAATTACAATTATTTTGTTCGGCATTCTTTTTCAATTTTTTGTTTTCAGATTTTACCTTCTTGTATTTATCAGCAAGATCATCATATGCAAAAAAATAAATCTTCATAGTTAAATTCATCTTCATTATCAGAATCAGAATTTACCTTGGAGCTTGATTCAATTTGTTGGACACTTCCTTGATCACCCATGCCTGCCACAAGGCATTGGTCTTCATGCTCTTCCCAGACGTTGGTTAAGCCATCCAAAATGTCCTTCACGGATCTGCAATGGGAGACAAAGTGAAAGTGATTAGAATTGACTGCAGCCGCAAATAACTTCAAGACTAAATAATTTTGATCATGTTTAAACTTTTGATTTGTAGTCCAGACATTTTTATCTTTAGGTAATTCATAAGGACCATGTGAGATAAGCTTCCATAGCTTAGGGTTGTATGAATTCACTAGACTACACATCCTTCTTAACCACACATCGAAATTGTAACCATCAAACACGGGTGGAGAGTTTAAGGTGTACATCATGGTAGTCATTGATCTGGATCACTCTAGATCGTTAGATCTATGAAATTAGAGCCATGGCTCTGATACCAATTGAAGTCCCGCGATCAATGACACCCAAGAGGGGGGTGAATTGGGTGTTTACAAATTTTAAGAAAACTTTTGGCCTTTTTGAAGAATGTGATAAAACACTACTTAAGAGATACAAATCTATTCAATCACAAGTTGGATTTATCAAAATCTAATTAGTCATGAGATAGATTATGCAAGATGAACAAGAATAAAACCTAAATAACAAAGCACACTAACACTCACGTAGAATGGAGGTAGAAGAAAAGGACCAAACCATACAATTCAAACCATAGTGCACAGTGATTTTTAAGGTGGTTCAGATGCAACGACGGCAATCCTACGTCCACCTCTCACCAAACCCGGTGAGGCTTCACTCGGGGATAAATCCCCAAACGGAGATGACGCACCAACCACACACGCAGGACGACGCCTGCACACACACACGGGGACGCGCCCCAATACACACACACACACACACACGGAGACGAAGTCTCCAACACGATCCGACAACCTGATCACCAACACAAACACCCGCTGCCACAAGTGCAGCAATCCACACACACGAGACAGAACGGATCTAAAAAGACCCCCACACACACAAACACAGATCTAATATAATCCACGCACACACATGAATCGAATAAAACACACACACAAGCACGACCACGGATCCAACAATGATCCACACACACACAAGTTCTTACAGTTTATGATGAACACAATTACAACACCCAAAACATAAAGATGATGAGGCTTAGTTTAGAAAACTCCTGATTTGGGTTCCCTTTGAATGCATGCTGCGGATCTTGAACGTATCTTCAATCTTCACTTGACCGGAGCTTCAATCCGTGCTTGCTTGGCTTTTCTCCTTTCTTGCTTGCAAGGCTTCTCTTCTTTCTCCCTTAGGCACTCTTTTTGGAATCCTTGCTTGCTTCTTTTACTTGGAGGATGTTGGCTTCAGATTTGGCTTGAAACACCTTGGAGATGGATGAAGAACTCTACACGGAGTACTGTTCATGGCTACAGTCCCTCTTCTCTCCCTTGGATAGCCTCTCCCCTTTTTGAACTCTCTTGATGCATTCTATGGTTTTTAACCCTCTTGTGTTGGTTTTATATCTTTGGAATGGTCTATAGACACCCCCCAGACCAGATCCACAAATCATAGAAGATTCGGTGACTTTAGGATTAAACAAATAGGTGAAGATTCCTCTCCACGAGCTTGAAATCGAAAGTCAACAATAGAGGCCTCGGGGCTGGCGGTCGACTGGTGTAGGGCTGGCGGTCGACCGTTCTGAGAATTCCTGTAGATGTTGGGGTGATAATTTTTTACAGGTGGGCTTTTGTTCAGTTCTGTTATTTTAGGTCGACTGCCAATGGTGCAGAGGTCGACCGAAAATCCCAAGTCCTACAAAATTCAAGTGTTAGCCCAATGAAACATGTCCATAAGTCAAGGGATTTACGTCCTTATCAATTCCATGAATTTTGGGATTGGATTCAACTTGGTTTATGCATTAGACCATTTGAGCATTTCTCATTACATGAAGTCTCTTGAAACAAGTTCAATGCTCACTCTTGAAGTTAACAAATTAAAGGTCGATCCGCGTGCGAGGGCGCACAATGGTGAGTTTTGAAAGGGTTTGAAACCTCATGAACTAGGTGCATATGAATACTTTGAAACACACATGTTCTGAGGTAAGGATCAAGTTCTGGGCTAAGAATCAAGAGATAAAACTCAATCATCCCAAGTAAATTATTCATGAAATAACCTCATGGAACACTCAATAACAAGGAGTGTATAACAGGGTAAGAGCCTTACCAATGGTTCTTGAAGGTACATGACATATACCACCCGTTTTGGATTGTAGAGGAGCAGGGTGCTTATCCACACGTTTGGTTCACCAGGTGACTGCCATGAGTTTGATCCTGCAAGCAAGATAGTCAGGGTTAATACCATGCTTGTTCACATTAAAGAGGTTATGAAACCTCTTGCCTCTTGTAAAACCAATTCAATCAAGCAAGAATCAAGACCATGTATCGTGGCCATTTGCCATCTCAATCATATTTAAACATTAATGTACACAGTCATCAAGAACATGTGCAATCAACCATAAGTTTAGTTATCATCACCCAATCACACATTAAGTTTAGTTATCATCAAAACCATAACACCAACAATCATCAAAACCATAACTCAACAGGAACAGTTTCCTTGTGAGACATTCAGATTGAAAATTGTCTGTGATCCGATGGTAGCTATTTTTACTAGTCTGGTGATGACTCCAGCTATTTACTAGCAGATCAGGGAGGCACAACAGGCAGACCCTGAGTTGTCTCACATTGTGTTGATGCCAGATGTGGAGTTCTGTGATGATTCGGTGGTTAGATTCAGAGGTAGACTCTATGTTCCAACTGATGATTTGTTGAGGAGTGCTATTTTGCGTGAGGCGCATGGATCCCATTATGTTATTCATCCCGACACCACGAAAATGTATCATAATGTGAAAAGGAAATTTTGGTGGTCAGGTATGAAAATGGATGTAGCAGACTTTGTATCTAAATGTTTAACATGTCAACAGGTCAAAGCTGAGCATCAAAGGCCCGGAGGAATGCTTCAACCTTTGGAGATTCTGATGTGGAAGTGGGACCATGTCACTACTGATTTTGTTGTGGGTTTACCCCAGACTTTACAAGGCTTTGATGGTATTTGGCTGTTAGTTGATCGTCTGACCAAGACAGCAAGAATGTTGCCGATTAAGGTGACATGGAATTTTCAGAAATTGGCCGAGCTTTATGTTGCAAAGATTATGCCATTGCATGGAATTCCAATATCCATTGTGTTAGATCGTGACCCGCATTTTACTTCTGGTTTTTCTAGTTTTCAGTTCAACATATCATCCTCAGTCTGATGATCAATCTGAGAGGACTATTCAGACATTAGAAGATATGATGCGATCATGTTGTCTGGATTGGCAGGGTTCATGGAGTCAACATTTGCCATTGGTGGAATTCTCTTATAATAATAGCTATCATTCCAATATCGATATCGCTCCGTATGAAGCTTTGTATGGGCATCCTTGTCGTACACCGTTAAATTGGTTTGAAGTTGGTGATCGACTGTTGACAGGACCCGAGATGGTGTAACAGTGTGTCGATGTGATACGTCTGATCAGGCAGAAAATGTTGACAACTCAAAGTCAACAGAAAAGCTATGCAAATCGGCGTAGAAGACCATTGCAGTTTGAGCCTAGAAATTCAATTTTTGTGAAAATATCTCTACTGAAAGGCGTGATGAGATTTGGGAAGCGTGGAAAGCTTAGTCCCCGATATATTGGTCTGTTTCATATCTTGGAGCATGTGGGCCAAGTGGCTTATCGACTTCAGTTGCCATCGGTGATGCAAGCAATCCATGATGTGTTTCATGTTTCCCAGTTAAGGAAGTATGTTTCTGATGCATCTCATGTATTAGATGATTCGATGTGGCCTGAGGTGACAGTGGATCTATCCACACTAGAGTATTCGATTCGGATTGAAGATCGTCGCGAGCAATGACTGAGGAATAAGGTAATCTCTCTGGTAAAGGTAGTATGGCAGCATCACTCTGGTAATGAGGCTACTTGGGAACGTGAAAACGATATCCGTCAGCAGTTTCCCTTTTTATTCGAATAAGGTATATTTTCTTTCAGTTCTCTCCTTCTGTTTCCTTTTTAAATTTTGAGGATGAAATTTTTATTAGGAGCGAGGGACTATAAGACCCAGTGGTTAACGGATCCTTATCGGTATCGAAATATGAAAATATTCATGAACTTAGAACATTTCAATGGGCTTAAAGGGCCTAGTTTAGTGGGTTTACCCATTTTCACAAGCTTTTAGAAGCTAGAATGGGCATTATTACAAATTTACTTCTTTTAATGCCTTTTTACAAAAAATAGTTGTATATCAAAAAAAGTAATGAAATAAAGCATTTGATTTGTTTTTTTGGGAGAATTCCCTCTCTCCCTCTTTCTTTCTCTCCTACGCATGCCCCACCCCCTCTCTTGCTCTCAGTGGTGTGATCACCCCGGGACCTTGTAGGAATTGCAGGAGGTGGCCTTGGCGAGCCCATGGCGTTGGTGGAGCGGAGGTGTCGTCGTGGAGGCGACCCGTGGAGCGTGGAGGTGGAGAATCCACCGTTTAGGCCGTGGTTTCCGCGTGAAGGACGGGCATAGAACGGCTTTGAATCGGCAAAACAAGTAGGGGGATGGATTTCCTTTCCTCTTAGGATGCATTACCTCCAATTGCATGCCCATTGCCTTATGTTTTCCCATGGTTTGAGTGAAAATCCATGAACATAGTCATTTATGTTTTAATTCATGAAAATCACTCCATGGCTATTGTTTTTATGTTTTGGGATGTAAAAATGCTATGGAATTGATGTATGAAGGCAGGGAGCAGGTTTAAAGTTGTATTCCCATCGATTTGAATCAATTGGGAGGGGTTTCAATTGAGTTACTCCCGTTTTGGGACGTCTGGGATAGTAGCGGTCCTTGGCGTATAGGGCGGTGGAACTTAGCGGTCTCGGCCTGACCATTTCTGTTTAACGGCGGCCCTTCATCTGATCGTCTGTAGACATTAGCGGCCCAGCAACTGACCGCCAAGATCCTTCATCCTGATTGAGGCGGTGTAAGAGTAGCGGCCCCGACCAGACCATTTTTATCACTGGGCGGTCAGTCGCGCGACCATCTCTAGACCATTTTTATTCTGTTCAAGATATATGAAGTGATTGTAGCTAAGCGGTCAGGGTGAGACCGCCATGGTCAGTGAAGCAGCCAATCGTTCGACAGCTACTTGAGCTTTGCGGCCCTGACTAGACCGCCTAGTCCCCGTAGTTTATAAATTCAGTCCTACTTATTTCATTATGCGTTTAATATTGCATATGTGCAATTTTCAAGTATTTTTATAAACTGTGGCACTTTCTTATATCCCAGTAGAATTATCTTCTCTTTCCTTATGATGGAATCACTAGTCGTAGCCCAACGACCTTTAGTGTTGGCCCACCTGGGGAGGTGGCGGGGTAGTCCCGGTGTACGGTTTTTAAGCTAGTTTTCATGGGCCCCCTTGCTTGTCAGTAGCGTCCTACTAGGGGAAAAACTAGCTAGAGGCCTGGCTCAAGGTATTGAGCATGTGTGTGCACACATGGTCAGGGGCGTGGACTGACACTACCGAGTGTGACCCTGACTAGTACTTGACTCAGTTATTGTTGTGTGTCTCACTCGCCCCGTTCCAGAAAAGTGGAGATACCCGAGACGCAGTATAAGTCATCAGTGGATGCGTCTGGTCTTCTTTCTGGTTGTCCTTTCTTTCTCCTGTCACTTGGAAATGTTGAATTTTAATTCTATTGGCAGATTATGATTCCCGTGTTTAATTATTCGTTCAAATTAACGTGGGATAAGATGACATTTGTATTGGCTATATTTAATTGTTCTTACACCTGTATAGCTTTATTTAACTGTCTGATGGGGACATCGCTTACCACTTCCCATTTCTCCAAGGGTCCCGATGCTCGCCATTGTGTTCATCTTGATTTTCTGAGTCTAGCTATGTAATTTTCATATCTTTCTTTGAGTCTTAACCATGTAATTTTCCTTTTATTGAGTCAAGTACTTAAGTTAGTGAGTCATCTATCTAAGTCTAAGTATCATTAGGTGGCCTAGTGGGTTAATTGGCCCACTTCAACGGGCTTGGCCCATGGGTGCCCCCTTTCCCCTTGGTCATTTGTCAATAGTCCAAAAGGTGAGGACTTTTTGTAAATTGAGGGTTTCCTATAAATAGGACCCCAATCCCTCCATGGAGAACTAATGAAGTATTAAGTGAAAATTTCCACAAGAATTGTGTCTCTTACTCTCTCTCTCTCTCTCTCTCTCTCTCTCTAAGGGGTGGATTCCCCTCTCTCTTTCTCTCTCTCTTCTCTCTCTCTAAAGGGGGCGAACCCCTCTCTCTCTCCTCCCCTCTCTCTCTCCCTTGGGCGCCCTTGCCCCTTCACCTTCCTCCCTTGCCACCTCATCATCCACATCACCCCAACCCCTCATCTTCCCAAGGCCCCATCACTCCCACCATTACTCTCACCAAGTCCCAAGCAACCTTCCACCTTCCAAGGCAACCTTCCCCATTCCCAAGTCAACCCCTCCATCTCCCAAGGGAGAATCCCATCTCCCAACACACCCTTTCCCCTCCCCAAGACTTCATTAACCAACCACCATTAACCCCACATTCAAACCAAAGGAGAGATCTCTCCTCCCTCTCTCCTTTCCAACCTAAATTCGCAGCTCCCCCTTCCTCCACTTTCTAGACCACCTCCCAGCCCCCTTTCTGCCCCTCCAACACCTTGTATCACCCCCTAACAGACCCCCACATAGTCAGGTGTCACCCCCACACCCATCCACCCCATTTCCCACCCATCTACTCCGTCTCCCATCACCTATCATCATCCTATTCATCTCAGTCCGCAGGCAGCAGTCAAGGGTCGAGTTGCAGAGTCAACCACGTCTTCACCGCACATCTTCTGGAGGCGTATCCTACATTTCCGGAAAGCTCTTCCAGTCGTCTTCGCAGGCGAGGTGATCCCGCCCCAATTCGAGTTCGGAGCTGTCCGGGAGAGCCATTCTTCACCGACTGCGCAGAACCAGTCCGGCCAGAAACCAGAGCTGCCACTCAGAAGCTACTGCGACCACACCGGTGCTCCACTTGGTGCGCCACTTGACCGGGGCGAAGATCCACCAGTCCTCTGTCCAACACAGCAAGCGGGACCTCGTTTGGAGTTCGGAGCTCCCCGTTCCGAATTATTTTCCCCAGGTGCGCAGGTCAGTCCTGTCAGGGACTGATCAGACCCCCTCTCACTCTTTGGGTTCCACCTCCCTGCTCCGACCTCTTCTGGTGCCCATCTTGGTTGCTGATCGAAGAGGATTCGACCACGCTCGCAACCATCCTGATCCCGTCTCGATTGGATCACGGGAGCGATCGTGGTGAAGTCACCAACCTGCTGTAACAACCTGAACTCAGTCCAAGGCAGAGCAGAGCAGCGCCGGTGCAGAATCTGTCCCGGCCAGCGTCGATAACTTCTGGCACCAACAAAATTCAGGCTTCATCTAGGGTCAGTCACCAACATTTTGGCACTGGTCTCGTTCACTTTCGAGTCCGGGACGATCACAGCGGAGTCGACAGCGAGTTCCTGTCAGCGGGCAGAACCGGCGGACAGAACCCCGGGAGGGCAATCCGGCTCCGTTCTTAGCTTCACGCCCCTCCCCGCCTGGCCGGCTTACCGCCCCTCCCTGCGTGGAGGTAGTGTTTGTGTGTAATCCACTTTTCCCCACCCCGAGATCCACCCTCCTGCGTGAGGCGTAGTGCATGTAAATAATTAGCAGGGATCAAGCTTCATCGACGCAGTGTGCGGGGAACCCACACTTCCCCGCTCGCCCTCGTCTCCGAACGGGGTTGGTTTCTTCAAACCAACCGGGTAAGCTCTATCCCTTGCTCTCATATCAGTAGTTTGTTCATATAATATCCGTGGAATTGCTCTGTTGACGGTGAGAGAGCGCCCGACCCCGAAGCTCCCAGTTTACGAGTGGTCATCGTGGGATTGTGAGAGAGCGACCCGGTGCCCTTTCGGCACCTAGCCAGCCCTTTGATTGTGGGCACCGTACCCTCGGGAGGGCGACCATAGCTTTGCTGGTCCTCTACCAGCAAGGGCTTTGTTCCACTACCTCCACTCGGCATCGCCGAGTCACCCGGGAATCGTGTGCGCAACGGTGGTTTGGCAACTTGCGTAATTCTCTACTCTTGTGCGTTGTGCTTGCTTGGTAAGTCCAAGGACCCTCGGTCTAGTTGCTGCATTCTCTAAGTCGGTGTCACATCAATTTGGTATCAGAGCAAGTTCTAGACTTGTCTCTACTAAGTCTTGTCCTAGGGCCATTGCATGCATCACCCTTGTCCACCATCATGACTACCTCATACTTGGCATATTCGCCACTCTTAGGCCCATTAGAAGCCTTTGTGTTTGATGGATCCCGCCCTAGCATATATCTAGAATGGGAGAAGTCCATAGACCGACACTTTGGGAGGTTTACCCTGTCAGGGCCTATCCAAGTCAACTATGCCAAGAGTTTGCTCTGGCGCCAAGCTAGGAAAGAATGGGAGAACATTGTAGGTTTGAGAGAAGCCAAAGGGAAGCACCCATTGAATCTTGGGATGAAATGAGGGCCGATCTTAGAAAGATCTACGCACCACAATCCAAACCTCTTCAACCAACCGATCTTCCACCCCCGACCCCAACTCCAACCCAAGAACTTCCCCGACCAAGCCCAACCCAAGTCCACCCATGTTCACCACCCCGAGAGTACCATGCACCGACCATTATCACTCCACCCACCATAGACTTTCCTACCCCATTATTTTTGAAGTTGTGGCCCACACACATACCCAAGTGGAGATGGATGCCAATCCGGATCCACCTCCCACCATAGAGGACATCCTCAACCCATCTCCCAAAAACTTTGGCCCAATCATTCTACTAGAGGAGGAGGATCCACCACCATACTGTGAGGACCTTGAGGATGACTCACCACTATGTGAGGACCATGAGGACCTAGAGTTACTCTCCCTAGGTGACCCTTACTATGACCCCTACGATCCCTTCCTAAACCCGCCACCAAAAACTTTGGCCCAATCATTCTACTAGAGGAGGAGGATCCACCACCATATTGTAAGGACCTTGAGGATGTTGAGATAAACATAGAGCTCCTTTCCCCGGGTACACTTATGTCGATCCTTTTGACCCCTCCCAATGGGAACCCGGGAACCCATGTGGTCCACCCACATCACTTATCACCCACCTTTTCCTACCCTCACCCGCTATGTTGGACCAAGCCCATCTCTCCCAAGACTCAGGTTACACCAAAGGAGCTGTGACTCTAGGCAAAACACACATAGGGATTAAGAAGGAACCTCTCTCCAAGATGTACACCTTCCTAGATCCCTACGACCCTTTTGAGTGGAAGCTCAAAGGTCACCCACCACCCCACATAAGGAAGACATCTATGGGAAAGGAATTCCTATGCCTTGGCACATCATACCACTTGGCATGAATATTAAGTCGGGTCCTTTCATTCATGACACCCACATGTCAAGTCGGATGCATGATTGGTCTATATATGGATGTAATGGTCCACCTTCATTCATCATTGATCATACGCATGTTAGGAGCATCTACGGATGTCCGGGTCCGCCAGCATTCATCACCACTTTGTATGATAGGTTCACCTACGGATGTCCCGGCCCGCCTAGGTCCATCAAAGTCTACATGGCGACATTACATCATAGGTCTATTTTTGGTTGCCCAGGTCCACCCATCATCCCTAGAACGTCAGCATTCACAACATTACATGGCAACCCTCGCAAGCACGTCAACAAGAGCAACGAGATGAACAAACAATTAGCCAACTCTCACCGCTGCCACCAAGAATTCTGGTTTGGTGATTCCGTGATGGTGAGGACTGAGAGACTATCCTCTGAGAATGTCTCAAAACTGAGGTCTCGTGGAACATGTCCTCCAGGTCCTGAGATACATCAGCGCTAATGCTTATGTGTTAGAACTCCCTGAGGAATACAGAGTAAGCCCCACTTTCATCGTCGCTGACCTGGTTCCATACATGGGTCCCACGGTGACACCCAGTGAGGAAATTGAGCTCATCCCCTCCCTTGAGAGAGCACCTACCCATGAGAGAAATCTACCAGCCCAGAGAGACCAGCATGAGCATGTTGAACGGATATTGTATGAACAGGTCACTGTCACTTGGAGCAAAGGGTAAGGGCGCTACCTCGCATGGTGAAAGGACCAGCTACCTTTTTGGTAGACTTGAGGGCAACCCCGCCGTGGCTCCCTCCGCATACGATGGATCTTTACTCGACAGAGTCGAGTTCTCTGCACCCCGGGAGTATGATGGGGACATCGCTTACCACTTCCCATTTCTCCAAGGGTCCCGATGCTCGCCATTGTGTTCATCTTGATTTTCTGAGTCTAGCTATGTAATTTTCATATCTTTCTTTGAGTCTTAACCATGTAATTTTCCTTTTATTGAGTCAAGTACCTAAGTTAGTGAGTCATCTATCTAAGTCTAAGTATCATTAGGTGGCCTAGTGGGTTAACGGGCCCACTTCAATGGGCTTGGCCCATGGGCGCCCCCTTTCCCCTTGGTCATTTGTCAATAGTCCAAAAGGTGAGGACTTTTTGTAAATTGAGGGTTTCCTATAAATAGGACCCCAATCCCTCCATGGAGAACTAATGAAGTATTAAGTGAAAATTTCCACAAGAATTGTGTCTCTCTCTCTCTCTAAGGGGTGGATTCCCCTCTCTCTTTCTCCCTCTCTCTCTCTCTAAAGGGGGCGAACCCCATTCTCTCTCCTCCCCACCCCCAATTTCAAAATTCACTCTCTCTCCTCCCTATTCACCTCTCATTAAGACCCCTCCCCCTTCCCCATACCTCCCATTTAATTCCCCTCCAACCCCTAGGTGGAATCCCCTTCTCCTAGGCACCTCTCCCTCCTCCCAAGCAACCTTTCCCCTTCCCCATACAACCTTTCATTTTCCCAAGGGAGAATCCCTTCTCCCAAGCACCCCTTCCCCTCCCCAAGGCAACCCTTCCCATTCCCTAGGCCCCCATTAACCCCTCCATTAACCCACCATTCAAACCAAAGGAGAGATCTCTCCTCCCTCTCTCCTTCCCAACCCAAATTCGCAGCTCCCCCTTCCTCCACTTGCTAGACCACCTCCCAGCCCCCTTTCTGCCCCTCCCACACCTTGTATCACCCCCTAACAGACCCCCACATAGTCAGGTGTCACCCCCACACCCATCCACCCCATTTCCCACCCCATCTACTCCGTCTCCCATCACCTATCATCACCCTATTCATCTCAGTCCGCAGGCAGCAGTCAAGGGTCGAGTTACAGAGTCAACCACGTCTTCACCGCACATCTTCTGGAGGCGTATCCTACATTTCCGGAAAGCTCTTCCAGTCGTCTTCGCAGGCGAGGTGATCCCGCCCCAATTCGAGTTCGGAGCTGTCCGGGAGAGCCATTCTTCACCGACTGCGCAGAACCAGTCCGGCCAGAAACCAGAGCTGCCACTCAGAAGCTACTGCGACCACACCGGTGCTCCACTTGGTGCGCCACTTGACCGGGGCGAAGATCCACCAGTCCTCTGTCCAACACAGCAAGCGGGACCTCGTTTGGAGTTCGGAGCTCCCCGTTCCGAATTATTTTCCCCAGGTGCGCAGGTCAGTCCTGTCAGGGACTGATCAGACCCCCTCTCACTCTTCGGGTTCCACCTCCCTGCTCCGACCTCTTCTGGTGCCCATCTTGGTTGCTGATCGAAGAGGATTCGACCACGCTCGCAACCGTCCTGATCCCGTCTCGATTAGATCACGGGAGCGATCGTGGTGAAGTCGCCAACCTGCTGCAACAACCTGAACTCAGTCCAAGGCAGAGCAGAGCAGCGCCGGTCCAGCATCTGTCCCGGCCAGCGTCGATAACTTCTGGTGCCAACAAAATTCAGGCTTCATCCCGGGTCAGTCACCAACATTTTGGCGCTGGTCTCGTTCACTTTCGAGTCCGGGAGCGATCACAGCGGAGTCGACAGCGAGTTCCTGTCAGCGGGCAGAACCGGCGGACAGAACCCCGGGAGGGCAATCCGGCTCCGTTCTTAGCTTCACGCCCCTCCCCGCCTGGCCGGCTTACCGCCCCTCCCTGCGTGGAGGTAGTGTTTGTGTGTAATCCACTTTTCCCCACCCCGAGATCCACCCTCCTGCGTGAGGCGTAGTGCATGTAAATAATTAGCAGGGATCAAGCTTCATCGACGCAGTGTGCGGGGAACCCACACTTCCCCGCTCGCCCTCGTCTCCGAACGGGGTTGGTTTCTTCAAACCAACCGGGTAAGCTCTATCCCTTGCTCTCATATCAGTAGTTTGTTCATATAATATCCGTGGAATTGCTCTGTTGACGGTGAGAGAGCGCCCGACCCCGGAGCTCCCAGTTTACGAGTGGTCATCGTGGGATTGTGAGAGAGCGACCCGGTGCCCTTTCGGCACCTAGCCAGCCCTTTGATTGTGGGCACCGTACCCTCAGGAGGGCGACCATAGCTTTGCTGGTCCTCTACCAGCAAGGGCTTTGTTCCACTACCTCCACTCGGCATCGCCGAGTCACCCGGGAATCATGTGCGCAATGGTGGTTTGGCAACTTACGTAATTCTCTACTCTTGTGCGTTGTGCTTGCTTGGTAAGTCCAAGGACCCTCGGTCTAGTTGCTGCATTCTCTAAGTCGGTGTCACATCACTGTCATTTTCATATGCCATTGTGTTATCACTACTTTTATGAGTTTAGCTGCGAGGTAGGGATCTGCGTGAACCCTAGTAAGTCTATGATGTGAGACTCATTCTTCCTTTCCAGGTGAGACGGAGCAGCAGTCCGCGGGTTTTCCACGTGCTTTTGGCAGACAGTCTTAGGTGCCTGCAGTGGTCTCTTTCGCTCTTTTGATCGGGGTATGCCCCGTGATGTTGTCTTCTTTTGACTCTTGTACAGCGTTTGGACTTGTTATGTTTGGATCTGGACTATTATATGGATACATCACTCTGATATTGTAAATTGCGTCCGTTTAGAGTTATTATTTTAAAATTCGCATGTAATTCCAATTCAAATTATGTACCTCCTCAACCAATCCTCTCAACCCTTACGGGGCCTCATCAGCCTCTTGGGTGGCGTCTCCGAGTTCTTGGTATCAGTTTACCGGTATCTTGATCTATGGGTCATTACAATCACTCCCTCTCACGCACACACCCGGCAGAGGGGGCGCCGACCGGGGGTGGTCGACCCCCTCCCTCTCCCTCTCCCGTTCTCCCTCCCCCTCTCACGGTCCTGTCCCTCTCCCTCTCTGTGTTGGCTACCCCCACTCCCTCGCCCTCTCTCCCTTTCCCATTGGCCCCCCTCCCCCTCACAGACACACGCACACACGCACTGTTGGCCCCCCTCCCCCTCCCTGCTCCGGCCCTCTCTCCCTCTCCCGTTGGCCTCCCTCCCCCTCCCTGCTCCCGCCCTCTCTCACCCTCACAGTCTCACACAGTTAGATAAATTAATTTTATTTTATTTTATTTAATATATATTTTTTAATCGTAGGATAATTGGTCAAGAGGACGGGAACAAAAGAATCAGAGTTTTTTGTGAATAAACAGTAAGTAAAAATTTGATTTTATTTTTATATGGTGTTTCATTTTATTTTAATTTATGTAATCTTACTTAGATTTATTGTTAGGATTTTTTGTTTAATATTAACTAAATTAGAGAGGAAAGGGGGGTAGAAGTGAGGGTGGGAGGGTGATGGGAGGGGCAAATAAAGCATGTATGTTAGTGACGACTGCTTACACAGTCTCCATGGTCTACTAGTAGCTTGCTATTTGATTTCTTTCATTAAATAGGCAATCTGACATGCACAGTTTTGGTACTGGTAGCATTTCAGACACCATGGCGCATGTTAGCAATATACATATTTCTTCTTACTAGAAGATAAAACATGCAGATCAGGTTTGGTCTGACAAGTTGCCAAATCAATCCTTAAAAGGTCTAGCTGTGTCCACATGGTTGCGTCTACTTAATTTGTTGTTCGTGGACATGTTAGTTTAGGTGTCTACAATAGAATTGGACCGAAGCAGAAATTAAGAAATAATTTGATCCACACCCAACGTCTCTACAGATATCCAAATCTTGTTCGAAACATTTCTGTATGTAGGTTTATACTGGCTGGGGCTTGGCTCAGATTAGGGTTTTAGGTTTTTTTTCTTGTTTGTGACCTACCTACAGGATTGAAAGAGCTAGGATTAGACAAAATGACCCAGATCCGATATATTGGGGAGCCTAATCCATGCATTCCACTTTGTGTAGATAAAGGCTAATTAATACAAAATAGACCAAACTGTACTGCGGGATAGGAGCTCTCAAGAATGTGTTCTTTATAAGTGAAAATTATCTCCATTTCAAAAAAAGGAAAGTTGAAATCTATACGTACTGCAAGTCCAAATAATCTCTACATATTAGTCTAATACCAAGAAATTGACGCCTTGTGTCATGCCCTGAGCTTTTTAATACAGCGAAAGGAATTTCGGGAACGCGAAGAGCCGGCATGGTAAGCCTCTCGCAAGCAAGAAATCAGAGTGCAAGACAATCACACTAAAGTAATTGCACAAGTAAACTTTTCCAAACTTCACTTTATTCCATATTAATAATAATAAAGTACACAAGATCCTTGACTCTTATCACTCTTACATCATAGACTCAAAAAAATAAAAAATTACAATAAGACTCGACTAGACATTTGATACTATGGCTTCTCTCGATCCGTTTAACCTTCAATCGCTCTCGGACCCGCTACTTGTATATCCTAAATCTGATTCATCTGTACTTCTTGAAAAGATTGGAAAAGTAGGGTAATGAGCACACTTGCCTAGTAGGTATCTTCGCATCAACATGAAGGCAATATTTATGTGATTAATGTCTTATCTCTAGACTAGAAGAGAAACAAAAGAAAATGTTGTAAACAATCGGTAGAACTAAGTAACCAAGGACATGAAATTGAGCAAGTGGACAAGATAGCATGAACAAGTAAGATTAAGCATGTAAACGTAAATTGGCCTTTTATGAACAAGAATGTACAAGCATGTAACTAGAAAGTACTTTACATAACCTTATAAAAAAAGGCCATGTACTAGAAAGTCATTTATCTAGCACGTAATTTTCATAACGAGTCTCGTGGGGTTTCACTTATTTATAAGAGAAAGTACTCCCAGCGCAATGCGACACCAATATCATCGTACCCCATGGTTTATAGCACGTTTCCGACAATCCATCGAGGGGACTAGCATGGAGCACTTGGACACAATCCGTGCCCAATCTTGCATCTTCAAGTTATAAATCCAGTTACTTCCACGAGATAATAATTTCGGCCAATAAATCAATTCCAAATAATAAGTTTAATGATCAAGTAACCAAGGCATAGAATGTACCAAAGTTGACATAAGATATCAAAGAAAGATTTAAGGTATATTATGCTACGGCGGCGATCCGGCAGCATGACGGTATATTCATTAGGTTCCATAATTCAACTTTAACTTTGTTAAACATAATTTAGGCTCTAGATAATACTAAGATCATCCAGGAATCTCAAGAAAACCAACCCCAAAGGTCAAACCTCGGGTTAGACACAATCAGGAACCAAGCAGTCATTTACTGGACCATTTAGCAAGCCAGGCGGTCTAGTCATGGACAGTTTGGGGTGGGTTGAATCCAGACTGGACGGGCTGGACTCAGATATACAAGCGGTCATGGGCCAGACCGTTAACTGGGCCTTAGCGGTCGAATGTAAGACCGTTTAGGAATCAAGACACTGAAATCAACGGTAGTGCTTTCTAGATAAATTGGGCTTTAATGGTACAACTAGCTCGGCGTCCTAGTGGGAATCCCAGGCTCACGGAGACTTACGGAGGTCTTGAAACAAGATCACCTAGTCCGGTATAAGGAATATCTAACGGAGAAGCTTTCAAGTCCATGATTGTGTGCCTATAAGTGCAAAGGTGTATCTAATGGTCACATACCGGAGTATACGCCATGTACTTATGAAAATGACTCTTAGATGAGAAAGTTAATGATAACCAGCGATCAAATCATAACTAGTCCATGAATTTCATAAATTCAAGTTAACTACAAAAGTATATGACTTGGTCACGAAAATATCATAAGTTTAAAATAACTTTAAGGGTATAAAGAATCATGAAATCTACTAGAATGAGATGTTAACATAACTGGGTATATGAAAATAATGTTTAAAATAGGTATAAAACCTACTTAACTAGGCTTAACATATAATAATTTGGACCATTCTGCATTAAGCCTCGGGTTAGCTTAAATACAGAATTCAAAAATGAAAACGGTCTAGTGGGTGACCGTCTCTTGTGGCAAGCGGTCTATCGTACGACCGCTAGGGTTTCTGGCGGTCTACAGGAACACCGTTTCTTCTTGTGTTAATAGAAAACTCAGTAAAATACAATACTAATCTACGGCATATCATGCATGGAAACCAACATGAATAAACTCTATAGCATGATAGAACAAGAATAGGTCAGCCAATATGCGTGGGTTTATGTAATAACAAGAGAATTTCTTTTTACTCAATTAGGGCTAGTTCATGCATGAATATTATACTAGATGCATAGTCCTAATGAAAACATAAAATTCTTAGTGTACAATGCATGAAATCGACTGGAAACAGAGGGCTTTTATCCCTAATGTCATGTTTAAGCCGTTCATGAGATAACCTACCTCAAATGGCGCTCCTAGACTGCC